>JASANE010017563.1:0-80123 GCA_030248225.1 Trileptium ribeirensis
GAAAGCCATTGGTCTACGCATAATAATGGTTTGGAAATTTTAGCCGCTGTATCAGGGTTGGTTTTTTCCGGGAAAAAGTCGGACTAGGAAAAAACCGGGTTTTTCCGAAAAATGGAAAAAACGGGAAAAATGGAAAAACAGTCAAATTTCACTGTTAGTTTTTTCACTTGTTATCCTGTTATAAAAATAGGAAACACAGTTTTGTGCGAAATTGAATCCTGTTGTTGATTGTCAATGCCTTAATTACTGAAAAAGGTCTACACCTGGAATGTTGTCACATAGAATTTGTGGGTCTTTTTTAGCCACCCCCTCAGCCTGAATTTGGTCAATTTTGAAGATACAGAACTGATTTTGATATCAATCGATTCAGCTCGATGAGGCGGTTAGAATTTTTTCTCGAGTTTTTGAGGTCCAGCGGTCCCCCTTGGGAACCCTAAAATATTTTTCTTCGGAATACGGTCATGTTGGGCACCGTTCGTCCTGGTTTGATGAGAGAAATATACTGGTGTGTATTTTATTGAAATCAACGCCACCGCTAGAAAGTTATGAGGGCCTAAGTAACCCTAAAGGGCGGAAATAAAATGCAGGACATGCCGTTCTCGATATACTAAGCCTAAGCCTTAGTCTTAGCCTAAGCTAAGGGCCTTATATGAGACATACACTAATCCTAAAAGTCTATGTCGGGGGGCTGCCGCCCCCCGAACCCCCCGCTCTAAGCTGTTCCTTTTTCTAACGTAGCCCCTCAGGGTTACTTGGGCCACTCATAACTTTCTAACGGCGGTGTAGATTTCAACAAAATACACACCAGTGGATTTCTGTCATCAAACCAAGACGAACGGTACCCAACATGACCATATTCTGAAGAAAAAAATTTTTGGATTCCCAACGAGGTCTCCAAAAATCGAAAAAAAAAGTTTTTTCAAGGATGTGGGTAAAATGAGCATTTTCTAAACCGCCTCATCGAGCTGAATCGATTTATACCAAAATCATCCCTGCATCTTCAAAATTGACCAAATTCAGGCTGGGGCTAAAAGAAAAGACCAGAATTTGCAACCAATACCACACAGTGCAGCGGTACTTAAATTTTTCCAACGGGCACGGTTATGCGAAAATCACACGGTGGATTTAACGATAGGAGTGCGTATAATTATTTGGTTTGAATTAAAAGTGAAAATACTTCATATTTTTTGTATTGTGTAAACTTACTAACTGGTGTTAAACTGCCCACCGTCCAAGTGATACTGGAAGCGCATTGATACAATAGAGTTATAATTTATGTCTACGATGCAACTGTTGATCTATTTAGTAGAACCGTCGTGGTAAAAATGCCATATATGCCCGCAGGTATCTATCACAGGTAAACAGACACTTGCGGGGAGTGGGATGGTGGTAGATAATCACCAAGGGGTATATATAACCTTGGAGGGGCTAACTTTATCGGCAACCAACCCCCGTTCCATATCCACCTGTGGGCATGGGTCTGCCTAGTTTACTACTTTGATATGCTCGATACAAATCCAATGGCTCTGTGCAGTATCGCGCCATGTTATTTAAATTTGCCATAGGGCAAAAGTTTGTGATGCGGTGAAGGATGCTTTTGCTGCCTATAGTATGCTAAATAATTATACAGAGAAGCTCCTACTTAATTATTCTCTAAGATGGTTAACTTCGGGAGGACTCAGACATGCCGACGAAACGCCTTTTTACTGCAGGGTCCTGATTCACAGTTTACTGAAGGGACTGTACATAACAGTTTTTTAATCAGTAAAAGGGAAGTGAATTTTTACAAGCGAAAATATAAAACTTTGCAAGAGCTGCGAATTGGAAAACTCGAGACATTCATTTAATGTCGCATATATACATGATTTTAGCAGTCATGGGTGTTTTATATATACGACAGGCAATATAAAACGTATTCGTCAAAAATGTGGACCACATGATACTCTTTTCCGAACACTATATCGTCAAATAAAATGTACAGACATCATCATTTTGACCTGCGCAGAACCTTACCACAACGCTCCAGCCACCAGAACAGATTGATATTTACTGTTTGTAACGCGGAAATCAAAACAATGTTACAGCAACTTTTCAACAGTATACTTTAGTCAACAAAATTGCATATATATACTTTAATGCAGGATTGGGCACCGGAAAAAACCAAGGGAAAAAAGAGTTTTTCCTACCCCCACCCCCCGGGAAAAATGAAAAAAACTATTTCAGGATTTTGGAGCCGAAAATAGTTAGAAAACCGTTATCCAACAAAATATTACGGCCGTGAGCATTATTTACACTCGCATAAACAGCCTTTACATTTTATGCCTATGATTTATATGAATGGTATAACACTATCTTCAAAGGATCGACTAAATTTATAATCTTAGCATAAGCATAGCTTGCTTCCTCCGCCGCATCAGAAACTTTTGCTCAATGGTATATTGAAAATAAATAGGTGCGGTACTGAATAGAGCCATGGGGTTTGTATTGAGCATAGAAAAGCAGTAAACTAGGCAGACACAGGCCACGCACACATGTCGACAGGAGGATATGGGACGGGGGTTGGTCACCCATAACGTTGGTTCACCCCCAAAAAAACCAAAAACCAAGAGGTTACAGCCCTTGGTGGTTGGCCACCATCCCACTATCCGCGCCGGTCCGTTTACCTGCTGGGATAGAAACCCGCCGGCATGTATGCCATATTTACCACGACGAGATTCATAAGCTAAATAGCTCGACAGTTGGACCGTAGACTTAAATTACATAGTCTATTGTATTAATGCGCTTCCACCATCACTTGGTCGGCGGGCAGTTTGACACCAGTTTAACTAATAGTTAGTCTACGCAATACTAAAAATTTTAATCACGTTCGGCAATTTTGTTTTTAAACTTCCGTTTTCCGTCCTACTTTCCATTTAGGTATATACATTTTTCAATAAACAACGCCTTTATTTCAGTAGCCGATGCTTATCTACTGACATAAGACCTCAATAACCAACCAGAAACTTTATATTTGTCCCATTACGGTGCATTGGCATTTATAACAAAGAAATTCCACCGTAGGTTCTGTCTCCACCAGCTCGACCTTTGTATCAATATTAAATAGATGAAGACGTGAGAGATGCTTTGCAGTATATATCTGCAGCGTTTTTTTTCATGTTATCGCGCAAATACCAAGCTGGAAAATAAGAGTTTGTGGTTGCTTATGAAGTTCTTTCACAATTAATTCGAACCTTAATAATTATACGTACTCCTCCTATCGATATAGCCACCATGCGGTTGTCACATAACCCTACTCTTCGAAAGATTCAAGCGCCGCTGCACTGTGCGGTTGCAAATTTAATGCTACAACATTAAGTTTTAGACCTTTTTCAGTAATTAAGACATTAATAATCAACAACGGTATTCAATTTCGCATAAAACTGTGTTTACTGCTATTTTTCGCCGAGCAGTAAAAGTTTAAATTTTTCCAGTTTTCCATTATTTTCCGGTCCGACTTTTTTCCGGAAAAAACCAACCCTGCTTTAATGACACTAATATTCATCGTAACGTTGTACAGAGTTGGAAACAGGTCAATAAATAGTGTTGGTCACAACATCGTCTCACCAACACAAGTTAACACTGCAAATATTAAACTCTTAGAACCTAATCTATAGAACATCTTACATGATCTCACTGTATGTATATACTCGTACCTTAATTAATACTCAAAAATCGTAAATAACAAATTGATTCAGTCGATACCTAAGTTCTTTTTGTAATTCAGAAGAATGTGGTACATTTTGGCTCAGCCTGAACTAAATATATATTGTTAGAGACAGCGAGCGAATCAAACTTTGTCTAGCGCGAGGATAATTTGACACTTTGTGATGTCAGAAAAAGACTGAATCGAATCGAGTATGACTCAACCTTTTTACACATCTCTTAAAAATGCAAAACCTATTAACATTTATATATATATCTAATAGCAGGTTATGTTAAAGGTAAATTATTTTTGTTAGTCAAGGTACAAAGATATTTAACAGTATACCTCACGCGTTCCCCTACTTGTAGCTTGTCCAACATTTGCGACCGAACGCTTGGCCAAGTGGGTAAGGCTGTGACCGTTATATTTTTTCCTGTCACACTTCCAACTCTGACGAGGCAACAATGCTGTTTGTAGTAAAATGTCAAAACAAAAAACTTAAAAAGAACAAACGTGACTATAATACAATATAATATACAAAGATAAACCTATGACGCTAGAGACACTTTCCCCGCACAGATGCTAAAATTCTTCTAACATTTACAGATCCGCTCAGTTACTAATATGGGGCTTTGAAGATTCGGCATGTTGACGTGCCTTGGAAAACTACGCATGTCCATTTTTGACGAAATTGAGTTATTAGTACCACATGACCACGCAGAATCGCGTAGTGCAGTCAATTTTTGGGTAAGGCCATCCAGTAACTAGGTATATGTTGCTTAATTTTGGTAGAAACCACGTATGCCCAACAAAAACAGCGCAAGTCCAAAAATTGTGGCCGTACGCTATTTTGCAATGGACATACACACTTCTTTCTCGGTAGGTATTAAAACCGGCGTATATATGTCCGTAAACGTGCGTCATTTTCGCATAGGCAATGCTACCAACTGCGTATCTCCACGGACATACGCTATGGACATCTTCACATAGTTCCATGGACACGGAGCAGTTACTTCACAAACTAAAAAGTCGATTTTCTCCCAAACCTGAAAAGTGGACTTACGCTATTCTTCCCCAGAACGGCATTATAGCATACTAACATACTGTTAATTTTGAGATTTGAATTGATTGATGTGATTTTGCTACACTAAATAACACATGATACCATATATAGTTGACCATACTGAAGCAATGTCTCAATATCGCGGCTGTCAAGAAGTCTCTATTTTTGGAGGCAGCGGTGTTCTATTGAACCACGAACTGTGGTCATTCCCGACTAATTAAACCAATAACTAGCACACACCTGCAAAATTGTTGCGCGCGTAATATATGTGAGACGTAATGTTTACGGTGAAAAATAATTGACGACAAAAGGTGAGAAAAAAACCAGATTTTAAAGCCGTCTCTAGGCTCGAAAAAGTTTGCAATGAGGGAACACAATCTTCACAAGAACTTAATATATAGTTGCTTTTAGATCCGAGCCATGGTTATGTTAGCTTTCTTGCTATTGGATGACCGTTGTACTATACATCAGCTGTTAAAATATTATGATTGTTGTTTTTGAAAAGGGATTTCTTAAGTATAGCACGTTCGGCTCTCACAGAAATATCATAGGCTCTTGCTCGGCTCTACAGACATAGTGGTAGGCTCGACCTCAATTCACACCTCTAGCGGAGACACTTCCTGCACAGCTTTTAGATGCGTCGACTGTTTAATAGCATGGCCCTATGGTATCTACTTATATCAAGTCCACCTTTGCTATAGTGAGAAAACTGGACATGATCCGATTGAAACTGTGGTACACAACGCGTTGACTTACATAGCGGCGTAAATTTTTGCGCTGATATATCGAACACTACTAACATCGAAGTTGTAGCAGGTTTAGTTAGATATGAACATTGGGAGCCTCACATAAACTCCATAGCTCGTGACACGATCTTACAAGATTTTTCTATTATATGATAAGGCTTCAGCAAGGTTGAAGACTATCCGCACAACTGTATCGGCTTAGCCCAAAATAGGAAACATTTTTCTATAACTCTACATTTCGAAACAACCGTAAATAAAATTCAAAGATAAAAATATTCCATGAAATACAGCACATCGTGGTCAATTACAATCCATGATAGTTTTACATGGCCTATCCATAGTAAGTGACAGGGTGCCCGCGGGTTAGACTAGAAAAAAATCCCAGGTTTTCCAAGGATTTTGGCCAAAATCCAAGGTTTTCTGAATTGTGTATCATAATTATATAACATATAACATTATATAACAATATATATTATATACTGACTATAAAATTTGCTCAGCGTTTTAAAGGCTTTGAATACATGTGCTGAACGTCGTGGCTTGTGAGCTGGCTGCTTCAAAGCTGCGAAAAATGCTAGCGACTGTTGGCTGTTTTTCGGCAACTGTTCGCTAGCGACATGTTCTTTATATTCGCGAGCTTTACAAAAATCCCAGATTGCATCGGAAACAGTCCCAGGTTTCAGCTATTTTTGAACTAAAAGCCCAAGAATCGCAGGTTTTCCCAGGTTCGCTGGCTCATCCCAGGTTTTCCCAGGCAGCGGGCACCCCGAATGGAATGGGGGCCCCTACTTTCCAAACCCCCACCTTTGTGAGGATTTCTCCAATGTCCTTCCCCCATGTTCAACTACGTCCAAAAATTTTTCATGTATAAAAGTTTATGTTTTTATATGCAAAATATATTTAAAAACATTAGTTACCATCATTTTTTTATGTTAAACTGTAGTTTTATAGCTTGAAAATACATGCACTAAAACTACATAAATATATGAAAATATTTAGCATTTTTCGGCAAAATATATTTGTGTAAAATAAGTCGCCTTATTCCTGTCACTACAATCAAACCCACGTATGCTAAAAACGCCATAATTCTACTACATACTTAGCTGCAAGGAGGATGATCCAGGGTATTAATTTTTCAATAATTGAAATTGCTAGGACCGACAGATAAACTTCGGACACAGTTGTTTCTTAGTCTCAGACTGCAATTATTTAATATTTTATATTACACCATACGCTGGTCTTCTCAGTAGTAAAGCGGACACTATTACAAACTGTGAGATTTATTGCTTACGAAAACATACCACATTTTCCCAACGTCGCAAACAGTTAACCGTAGTTATACTCTGCTGGGCTCGTATGTCTGGAAATAGCGTATATAAGTAGTGAATAACGGCAGTCCGTGTGAAAGACTGTCAGTACTAACAACTTTTCATACTGGAACGGTCTCGCGAGAGGATCCTATTAAGAATAAACTAATTCAAAAGACAGCAAGTTTAAATTATGCTTAATAAATAAATCAAATTGCGAGATGTAGCTATATTCACTACCGGCTTGAAATGAAACATCACTACGTATGAGATTATGCGTGCTATACGCCTACATCTACTAATTTCTAGCTGTAAATAGTTGAACACAATGCTAGACAAACAATCTTATTATCCGAACTAAATTTGACACTGGCGTCCTGTTTTGGCTAACAAATGTCAAATAGTTATCTGTAACGTCATTTTCTTATAGTGTAGATAATATACCATTTAAGTGCCATATAAAATTATAGAAATTAATAAATGCGTCATTCGACAACGGTTGATTCTCCATAACAAGCACAAAAACAAACTCTTTTCCTTGCTCGGAGGTAAAAAGACAGCAACTTAACAGCATAATAACAGAACCGTGATTTACATAAAATCAGACTCTTCGTTGATCACTATTAATTCACTAATGTCAGCACATGCACTGCAAAACGCTTATTCATATCGTGGCAGCGCATCGTTCATTCAAACGGTAGCAATATTTATAAATCGGTGACGGCGCCGTCACACTTCTTTTTCTTTTTCTTCTTTGGAGCAACTAAAACCACAAATGGACACTTTTATTTTGCAAGACATGTGCATTCAAATATTATGTATACAATAAAAGCAATAATTTTTTTAACATAATACGCGTTGAGCATAAACACTCCATTTGTAGGAACACTTACATACAGAACCTTAACCCAGCTAAAGACCGCTTGAAATATCGGTGGAGCCAGCCCATAA
This sequence comes from Trileptium ribeirensis, assembly GCA_030248225.1. Lineage (NCBI taxonomy): Eukaryota > Metazoa > Nematoda > Enoplea > Enoplida > Thoracostomopsidae > Trileptium > Trileptium ribeirensis. Next base: position 7,750 of record JASANE010017563.1, read on the forward strand.
GTAAACACTGGCAATAAACATTCCACTGAAGGTAGAAAAGTCAACATATAAACAGCCATAGCAACACTTCTTCAAAGGGATTGTGCGTCCAGATTTTCATTTCCTATAAAAAATGTACTTGATGTTCACAGTGAAAAGCCACAAGCATTTTTTTGTTCTTCCGGAGAACATCTCAGGTGCGCTGTGGCTCAGCATATTTTTCTACTTAATTTTCACAATGTAATCGATGAAACAATAATTACTTATCTTCCAGCGAGTGACAATGTGACAAAAACTTTGTCCAAGATTCTGAATTCATTCTGAGGGTGTGACCTAGGGGAGCCCAAACTCAAGGACACATACTGGGGGATCCTGCAATAGGTCGATAATATCTGAGGGTCCTCCTCGTATTCGGAGAATCCAGCGCATTTCCCTTTCGAACTCTTGGTTCACCTAGTAATTGTTATGACTCGAGCGTAGCTATGGCCTATACTGACACTGGTGATGTTCAAAAAATATGTTGATACGCACCTTCTCCTGTATCATCGGCGTCGTCCACTGCTACTGTGTCTGCAGCCGTATGCTCCGTTACGTAATCAGTTTCCTGGGGTTCTTCTTTGATTTTCTTTTTCTTCTTTTTCCTTTTGCTACCTTCTACGATAAAAACCTTAGACAGTTACGATATGAGCAACTACAATAACCACCTACTCGCCAGAAATAAAAATCGCCTTTCGAGCTATAACATATTTCGAGTCACCATCTTACATCAACAGCGGTCACTGCTGTAGATGTGATACGTAAACCATATTTTCTCCCGCTAACACCATAAATAACAATGTGTACAATCTACTCTATGTAGCAACATAAACTATGAAATTACTGCCCATTTTACAATATAAAATACAGTCACAAACATGAACACAACGCTTGGCTATAAACGAATGTTACACCGCTCGCTTGAGTTCTTTCATAAACGAAAGCAAAATTTTCGTTCTAAAATATGATATTTTGCTTACGTTTACGTTCGTTTGTAAACGAACGTTCTAAAGTTCGTTTGTGTTTACGTCCCTTTTTGTGGGCTTATTTTTGTCCGTGACTGTAACTGTAAATACATGAAGTTGTATCGGCGTATCGTCAAAGCATTGCTTAAAAATAAATGTTAGATCTAGCAGCTTCTAAATTGGACTAGTCGGTAGTGGAACTACATTTGTGAGCGGAGCTTGGGCTGTGGCATTACGAATGTACTCAATTTTATGTTCTTCAAATAACTACATTGCATAGGGGTTTATCATTGGTAAAAATATTATATTTGAATTCTTCGACCCAAAAACCCTATAATGGTTTGATCGAAACGATTCTATTTCAACAAATAACACAAATATTGCAAAATTCTCTATTTTAGCTGCATAAGCTTAACTAATTAGCTAATTACTAATTAACCACTCAAAATTTTTAATCCCAAATATCAGGTGCACACTCTTACATGGTAGGCTTTCAAACAAAAAAGTTTTTTAAAATCGGTTCAGTGGTTCTTGAGATCCGTCGGACCGAACGAACGAACGGACATCGATCTTTTTACTCCCAGACAGAAAATAAAAACGCTTCGCTCGGCTTCGCCGAGCTCCGCTCAATAACGATCATGTTTGTTGAATCGTTTACAGCTGTAGATTAGTAGTCAACTATATCGAAATCATAAATTTAACACTCTATCCACCAACCTGCAATAACATCACCATTAGGTTGCTCAACAGATTCTGTCACAGCTGCAACTGCGGACGAAGCTTGCTCAGCTTTACTTTCCACCGGTTCTAACTTAACACGTTTGGGTGCCGGAGACTCGCTGGTTATATCTTTAAATTCTGGGACAGGTCGCTTTTTGCCAATAGTCGAGTCGGCACCTACATCATACGTAGGAACTTCCCTGAAAATTAAAACTACATACTACGCAACACACATTACTAATGTACAGTCCCCGCCAGAAAACAGTGTCCGGTTTCGTTCAAACTGACTTAGGCAACAAACACTGGGTACACTGGGTAATGATCATCGAACAATAAAACAACTATTTTTTCGAGCGCCTTTCGAACAACATTAACATTTTTATTATACTAAATAAAGCAATGTGGAAAAAAGGGTTCATTCGTATATTGCTGTATATATTGGAAAAATGTTATTTCATTATTCCAACAAGCTGACATAATTACAACACCTAGGTTTTTGAAAAATTCTTTAGGTAATTTGTATTATTTCAAAAAAATACTTTTAACAATAATGCGACCGCTAAAATGATCTAGCCTAAAGGTGAAACCATAGCTATGTACCGTTCATTGTTCGCATAAAATGTGACAAATTTCATTCTAATAAAATGTTATAACGATGATTCAAGTAGCTAAAATCACGCCTGTACTAGGCTATTCGTCAAACCCCTGTTGTTTCCTTTTTCTTACGTCATTAGATTTATCAAACAAAGTAAATAATTAACGTTTGTTAGTAATGCATTAAGTCGGTAAGATAACCCTGGACTTATTTATAATTGAAATGGAGTGACCGAAGCGAGCGGATTTTCCACTAAGCATGCTAGGGGAAATTGAGTTTGCAACGGGTAAATTGTAGAATCCTGTATGCCTAGCAGAGGGCATTATGGGGCGCCTTTCCTTTTTTGTCTGCGGAAGTCGTTCATAACTCACTTTTGAATTTCGACAAATTTTTTGTCCGGCAGCAAAAGTGATGACGGTGTGCCTTTTATTTGAACGCGAACTGCAGCTCCGACCCCATTTTGCAGGTAAAAATGGCAAAAACAGTTTTTAAGCGTTCTTGGCTAAATCTGGGCATACGGGTACCAGTGTTTCGCAGCCCATATCTAGCGACACAGGCTTCGCAACGAAAAAATGGAGGATACTCTGAAGAATCGACTTATCTGATCTACAACTTTGCTGATCACGACTTTTTTGTTGGACCACTCCCTGGCAGCTAGGTCCCGGATATGTTTCGTCGATCCTTTTCCAGAAATAGCGTTGGTTTTCAAATTTCGCCATATTGCTTCGAGTTTTACCTTACGGTAAGTGTATATTAGGTTATCAAACAGGCTGGATACGATGATTTTCCTATCTAGAGTCCAAGTTAACTATATTACATGTTTTCATGACGTTTCAAGGGGTTTACGTCGACGAGTCGGATTTCCAAATCGTAGCGCCTTTTCATTTGTTTCGTTATGTATTGCGTGCAAGGCATAAAAATGGTCTATATATATAGGCTTTTCTGAAGGCTGAATGCCGTTATTTGGTTGTCTAGAATTTAGCGTGTATATTTTATGCCATTTCAATTGATTAAGAGTCAGTGAACCGGATTTACAGAATACAGTCTGTCTTCAAGTATTGTTTCATTAAGTATTGCTTACAGACCACCTAAAACTGATGATGTAGGTTTCTAGGTGGGCTGAAAACGTTGCGTTTGGTTATCTAGAGCCCAACAGGAGCATCTCATGTGTTCTGCTGCGCTTTCATTAAGTTTAGGGTCAATGGATCCGATTTACAGCATATTCGGCTTTAGTAGCTTTGTACATTGCATCAAAAATAGTCTATAGGGATTTTTCGATATGCTCAATACAATCAGAGTATTCAGCATAAATGGTTTGATTATATAGTGAGCTTCCCGAATATTTCATGGATTTAAAAAAGTTTTTACTTGATAGGGGTCAATAAATGTGATTTTTCAAATATCACCTGTCTTGTTACTTTGATTAGGAAATTGCGTACAAGATACCACGTATAGTGATCTATATGGAGGTGTTTGGTACACTGTATACGATGATCTATAGACCAGCACAAATAGGTTTAGATTTTTCAATAGGTTCAGGAGTCCAGAAGTTTTTGGGCGGTATATGCTTCAAAAACAGCGTGTTACAGGTCATTACACAAAATTGTAAATTAAAAATAAAACCACACTTGCTCCGTTTCACCCTCGCATGCGAAATACTAGTTTTTATGTACTTAGCATAAGTTATAATCAAGAAGCTACTGCTAATATTTAGTTTTAGGGTATAAAATGGAAAAACAATGGTTTACTGCTGTTTCGTTATAATAGAGATAAATTTAGAAAAATCTCGTGACCAATTTTAATGGTTTTGAGAGTGAATGAGTGCAAATCGTTTTGTGAAGCGATCAGAAAAAGGAAACAGTGTAATTTTGATTAAACCGTGTTTTTATTGTTTTATGTACTTAACATAGGCTATAATAAAAAAGCTACTACCATTGTTTGCTTTTATGTTATAATGAAACAAGGGTTTGGCGCTGATTCTGTATAACATAGATAAATTTAGAAAAGTCTCGTAATTTTTGTGGAAATTTTAATTCGTGTTTTCGAGAGGGAATGATTGCAAATCGTTTTAACTAAAGGAAACGGTAGTTTTGGTCAAGACATTTCTTATTATTTGAAGTTGCTTTTTATGTTACGCGTTAGATAGCATTAACATGCTACTACTATCTAACGCTGCTCGAAGACAATATTCAACACGTCAATTTGACTTTCAAACGCGGTTCGAATAAAATTACAATGGTTTTTAAACGAACAGCTGTGAGTTCATTCAGTGGCTGTACGAGTAGATTCAGTGCGTATGCAAACATATCATTTCTATTTGGCATTGTACCAAACACCTTTGTTACTTTGCACTGTTTGTCTGCAAGCTATTTTATAATAATTTTGTTACATGGTTAGCTTACTTGCCATCATTTTATGTTCCCGGTCAATGGTCACACAATAGTTTAATGTGTGTTTAGGATTGTACTTAAAAGTAAAATCGTCAAAAATCACTAATACTAAGCTATTACTCACTGTATAACACAGCAAGGAATTTAATTTTGTGGATGGAAGCGGTGGTATTAGTAATTATATTGCGCTGTATATGACCTGCGTAGAGTAGTTTGGGCAGTAACGGTCAGAAATAAATGCAAACGAAATCGATCGAAATTTAGACCATTATTTTTCATAATTTCAAACCATGACTGGTGACGAAAATTCATAAAATTCGATATCCCACAAGACTAAACACTGCAAAAACTATGTCAGAATAAAAATATAAATATGTCACTTACGATTTGAACACATGCTTTTCATGCTTCGCTTTCACCTTTGCCATTCCAGAAATCCGTTTCGTCTGAAAAATTATTAATTCAAAAATCGTACATGCTTACAAGACAAAAATACAAGGATTTCTGACAATAGAGTACTCGAATTCGTATTATTCCAATAATGTTGCTTTTGTTTTAACACACAACCCAAAGACACGCAGTACTTTTGTAGTTTATACAAAAGCAGTACTGGCTCATCGTTTGCCATAAAGTTCATAATAATCTACTTTCATCTCAACTAATTTGGCGAATAAATTATTAGTTTCATACTTCATACAAGTCCATTACAGTGTTTAAAATGCATTCCTCACTAAAACTGGAAAACCATTCTTCGCTTGATTTAATCTAATATTTTTTTATGTCGGCTAGAAACATTTGGTGCCGCGGCGAATCGAATCTACGTTGTTTGAGTTTTAAAAGTGTTCACTACTCATTTCGGAGCTGCAATTTGGATAAATATTAAAAGTTATGCAACCCAAGCGAGCAGTTGACACATCTTATGCAATATACTCAAGCTGACTATGGTCACAAAGTTTAACGTGAGTGTCGCGCATAGCTTAATACTTAACACAACGCTCGCGATTTAACCGCTAACTGAACAACTAAATTAATGTTGTATAACCATATTCCGTATATATCGCACAATACGTAACAACCAATAACAGTTTAACGCTCCACAATTTATTTTAGTTCAAATGTGTAGTAAATCTACATTACACAGTCCCAACCAACAATGACGTTGGCTTTTGTATATATATATATGTAAATCGACTTCGAGTGATCAATGAACAGTTATGTCGAACGACAAAATAATTTATTCAATACCATTTCGAACAGTGTCAGGCTACTTTTGAACAACATTAATGCATTGCCAGCTTTTTCTTATTTGAAATTATTTTCTTCATTTACACGTTCGATTACATTTAACAGGTGCATACTAACTAATGTTTTCGAGTGAATACACAACAATGCTCGAAACAGAAGCGGTTATTTCCGACAATACTGCACTTAAACACCGTAAAAAGTTTTTAAAGTCTTGTTTGGTCGGTAGTGTATAATCGCTGGCGTTGCTCCAGTCTACGTTATTGCCAACATGTTCAAAATAGCTCAACCCTAAAAATTGTAGATTCCTTATAACCAACGGTTGCTAATAAATTTATTTAACCTAACAAATACTATCATAGTCACAAATATAATGAAGAATTACATACACTGTTTTGAAGACTATTAATTCGCATTTCGAGCGTGGCCCGATGTTCTATCCCAAGTTCGGCTGAATGATCTTCACCGAGTGCATCGACACGACATGCGAGTGCTGCCTTGGCAGCTAGCATTCGAGACATCTGAAATTCTAACTAGTGTATTTTAATGAGTTGACGCGACTCTGGTGCGACGCTAATCTAACACCGCTGAGTGTAATGACACGAGATGCGAGCGTTGTTTGTCAGCGAGACCCTTGCGAAGCGTACATCTGTTTGTACGGGGAATACCTTTTTACATGAGCCGTAATGGCAGCCATGGCAACGTTGTTATGTTTGTTTTATGCACTAGTTTTTGCCGTGATAGTAGCAAGATATCACAAGCCAAAACTGAAATCTTATACCTTTCCGTAAGCTACCTAGGATATTTTTAATACAACTATAGTAGTATCTCACAAAGCGAGGTGAAACGGAGCTAATGTGGCTACTCTGCGCTTCTTGGCCTATTTTTCCGTTCTAAATCGAGATCCCTAATCCTGATTAAAGGTCCTTGATAGTAATTATACACCGATAATACATCAATGACAACGGTACGGTCATTCTAGTGATATATCAAAACTGAAGAACTCTATTTCTGCTTCCAATGACCAAAATGACAAAACTTTTGAAATTTGTAAATAACAAATTTTAAGAAAAATGATAATTTTGTAATATCGATACGCTGCTGCAGTACGCAACTTCCAAACGCAGTGCCATTACGACCCTGGCTATCGTAACCTCAAGGGCTGACCTAGATTGATTTTGGACTGATTCCTGCAGGCAGACCCAAGAAGCTACGAAGCTTAGCAAGTCGCAAGAACTCTTCACAGGACGCGTTCGGGGCCCACCGGATAGGTTGCGCGCGTTGCCTACGTGGTACTACCTTTGGGGTCCTGAGGGAGGTTGGCTCCGTCACCTGCTCGAACGCCAAAGCAGACCATATCGCTATTACCTATGACCTCTCCTGGAAATTTACTCAACTACTGGAGGTTATTCGCATACGATTAGACTACAGCCATATTGACTGCCACCAGGGTCAGATAATCCCTGGACGTTTAACGTCGGATTCTCGCTTCATTAAGTGACGCATCTCGTGGGTGTTCGCAAGAATTTTGACCTGCGCTGAACCTTTGAAAATGCCGCATACTAAATCGACTAATGCGGATTGCCGCACGAGAAAAGAATCCTTTATTTCTGTGCAATGACAACTATTATGTTTTACTGTTGCTGTCGTGGTCAGAAGTAAGTGCAAAATAATCGATCGGAATTTCGATCAAATTTCACGTCCATTAAACAAAATTTCCACCGATTTTGGTTTTAGTGCAATTCAATAAATTTCGAAAATTGTAAAATTTTAATTACTATCGGTTAAACGAAATTTGGATCAATTTCGATCGCTTACGATTAAAAATGAAATCTCGATCGATTTAGTTCCCGCTTATATTTGGCCACGACTGTATCTCCAGTTACTTGGCGTTGTGATAAGTGCAGCTCTGCGAGCGGACCTCATGATTAGCTGATCGTCTGGTGTTAATAGTGCATAGAAGGTCTCTGGAAATATTGATAAACAACGTCTGTCTTTACTATTTTAGAGTGGTAGCACTGTGGAGTTAGAAGTGACCAACGACGGCTTTCAGCGTCAGAAAACCTCAGCCGTTAACTGTTCACATCAATCAATGTTAGCATCCTGCCGTAACGATGTTTGAATTAAAAATCAGGCGTGATTAATCGCTGACTCTAGATCTAGATATCGTTACCGTAGAGTTGACTGCATCTTAACGGCTTGACATGACATACCAAAACACAAGCATCAACCATGTACCAGATCATTTGCCCGTCTGTTATACAAGGCCGCTGGTATCAGTGTAATCAGTGCCACATATTAGATACAGCATCAGTGTCATAGAGTGCTCTTGGGAAAACGACTCAAAAAATTTGTTTACGGCAACCTTGGTTTGTCGGGTTAAGAAACTAACATTTTTTATACTGAAATGCGTGCAGCACTAATTATCTTTTATCCCTTATTTTGTACTCAGCCACCACCTGCATTTCTATATAGAAATTAACGGCAAATGTATGAAAAATCACGTTAACCAATACTGATGGAAAATATTACATTAAACACTAAATGTAGCTACAGCCAAATTCCTATCAACTGATTGAAATTCACTCAAATAATAGTATTATTTTGTTACCTTTCCTTTTATTTTTCCTGGCGCCTGCCCAATCAGCTGTGCGTGATATATGAGACCATATTTAGGTGTATCCTTTTTGGTTTTGAGCGCCCGAAATAGTGCTTTTTCTGCGCCGAGGATCTGCACCGTCGACGCGGGATACTTGGCTAAATTCATCAGGGAACCTAAAATTACATTACTGTCATTACTTACACTCCCAATTAAAAATAGTGCAATCGAAATAGAAAATTCGTTTAATCGCAACCGATCGGAATTTTGTGCATAAATTTGAGCCAAAATCGAAATCGATCGAGATTTCGTTTAATCGAAATGAGTGGAAATGTCATTGAATCAAAATCGATCAATTATTACTTTGCATTGGCTTCTGCATGTGACAGTATTATCATGCAAGTCTATCACATTTAGTAATCATGCAAGCATTGTGTAGCATATTATATATTAACCTTCCGAACTAAGCATTGCATATTTCATTACAAAACGGAACGATTTACATTATTTCAAGTTGTTTGTTTCATTAACACGTTTGATCACATTTAATCAATACTATCCAACTCTGTTCAAAAACAACACGTCGAACACATTCGATGATGTACCCCAGTTAGTACGTTCGAATGAGTGTCGAATGCAATCGTTTCCGGCGAGTACAGATTGTCGTTCCAACGTGGAATCAATAATTTCATGCAACAATTTAGAACAGTCAAATATTTACCCGCATGTGCGATAAGGCGTGCAGCGACCAATTCGCCCAACAAAGCAGTCACGTTGGGAGCGAGTGCCATCATTCGATTCTTCAAATAATCGTAGAGTTGCGTACGATATTCGGAAATCTCGATTATCTTAAATTACTGTTCAGCAATTAAATGCGCTTTTGTAACGTGATTTTGATGAAAAATGTGCTAAATAAAATTTTGTATTGTATTATTCATGAAGTTTTTATACGCTTCTATGCTCTCCTAAGTGAAGGTCTATAGATACTTATGGTATAGTGGCTGTCCCCCAAATGCTGGCGAACCACCCTCCTACAAAATAAGAACCAGGTTATAAATAACAAAATAATTTTTGAATCACAAAAAGTATTTTTTAAATAATTAAATAATTTTTAAATAACAAAAAAAATTCCCCGTTCTACAAAATAAATTTTCTTCCTGCATACCGCTGCTATGAGGTCTGTGCACCCACACGTGATCAAAAAAATAAAATGCATTATGTTAGCGAAATTTTGTTGTGGTACATCAAGTTAGAACTGTCTAAAACCATTGGGCAAATTATACCATGGCGCCACTTCAGCACACTAGTAATTTTTACCCGATGTGTAACATGTAAAAGCCACTTCTGTTTTTTGCAATTATCGTTCTGTTTTTATAGCTGCGTTTGTTTTTTATCCCACCACATGGGCCTATGTACCAGCATAAAACAAAGGAAGCCTCCAGTTCTCTTAAAAAATCCCACCAGCGCTATTTCTATTAACTTTCACCAAATTGAAGGGTAAAACAAACTACGATTATTTTGTGTTACAAAACCTCTATGACTGGCCTGTCCACAGTGGGGGGAGGGGGTGGGGGGCACCACCATTTTCCACATCCCCCATGTTCGTGAGACTTTCCCCCATGTCCGTCGCCCCCACTCGGCCGAAACCCCCATGTTCAACTAATTCCAAAAATTTTTTATGTCTGAAAATTTATGTTCTTTGTTTGCAAATTGTTTTTTAAACATTAATTACCACTATTTATAATGCTAAAATATTGTTTTTTAGCTAGAAAGTACGTTCACAGTAGTAAAAATGCATGAAAATATGAAAATATTTTGTATTTTTAAGCAAAATTTATCCCCCCCACTTTGAAATCTCCCCCGAGAATGAACATGGGGGCCCCCGAAGTCCCCCCACTTTTCGGAGGGCTGTGGACAGGCCAGTATGACATTCCCTTCATGTTGCCAGGTTTCTTGACACATATAAAGATAAAACATAAAAATAAAAAATAGTACGCTCATATCCCAAAATATAGTCGCTAATTTTGTTTTGTGTACTTTTGTAAATATTTGAGTTGTCCAAACATACGAGGTCTATCAGTCGCTCAGCATAGCTATGTACTCCACAAAACCCAAAAGTTCCTTGCTCGATTCATAATCTCTGGAGTTATTAGTCACTATTTTCCAGTATTTTGTAAGCTTCTAATGCTCAGCGCGTTAGAAGTATATATTGTATATTCTAGTTAGGCTCACTACATATATGCAAACGACTGATATCACTAAAATAATAAACAACACTGCAAAATTTGAATACAACTGTTCAACAAAAAAGGACTAAATATGTCAATTTAATTTCGTTTAGTACAAACACTGCGAACCTGATCACATAGCGCTTTTATATTCATAATATCGAGTTCCGATATTTCGGTGCCCATACTGATTTGGGCAGCGTCTTTAAGCTGCTGCTCCATCTCTGCTGGTACAACAGATGATAGATCAGCGTTTTGTGTGTTTTCCCTCATTCCTAAATAAATCATGACCATACACTAAAATTAAAAGCACAGAATCGTGTTAAGCGTGTGGGTATGCATACGCAAATATTCACATGTCAGAGCGGCAATGCTATCAATAGCAGTTGATCACAAGTATTCAAGCACAGATGATATTCTGCTGCAGTATCACACTCTTCAGTTTAAATATTTTCAGCATAAGAGTATGTCGTACAGCGTTTATCCGTGTCCCTCTGCATTCCGTGGAGGAACATTTTGCCCCACAGTATTTCAATGAGTGCATTGTTTTCTAATGAAATAAAGAGGAACAAACCTCTAATTCTGGGCGGTCAAATTTCCGCACCGCGATACATAACGGTGGAAATTGGTTTCCCCAAGAAAAACAGCAAGATACAGACGGAATGTCCCCTAACAAAATGCAGAAGGATGGGTTGGAAAAGGGCGAAGCGCACCACGTCATAACCTTTAGTGGTACAGTGCATAAGCTGAAAAGTGTTATACTCTTCAACTAAAATAATGCCCCCTTATATTTAGCGGCAGCATAGTACCTTAAAGTGGGCAGCGAGGCGGAAGTGGAACATCGGTCAAGCAGTGGTCGTTTCTGGCGGGCACTGTACGTGAATGCATATTACGTAGTTGTAACAATTTTGTACCAAAAGATTATTGTTTGAACTATGGCCGAACACGGAATGAAATTATTGAAGATGAATATGAAGTTTAACGTGTTTATGTAATGACGAACTCAATAAACAATAGTTTCAGCTACAACAAAAATGGTCGCCACAATCGCACCAACGCATACAAAATAGCAATCCTGACATAAAAAATTTTGAACATCAAGTTCTTGCCAGAAACGACCATAATATTGTTCACTAGATAGTAGATAGAGATCTTTGTCAATTTCTGCTCGATATATTGTTCAAATAAGACAAAGACCTCTATTCGTTAACTATCCATTCGGCGCTGATTAATTGAAGAACTATTAAAACAAGTATAATATTAACTAAGCGGAAATTTTTCCGCAAAGGACAAGAAAAAGAATAACTGTTTGGAAAAAGTGCACTTTATTATAAATATACATTATTCTATTGGAAAATTCAATTTATGTATTGCTAGTATTATTTTACTACAAGGAAATAATAGTTTAACGGGGAGAAAAAGCTATATTTTGGAAAAGTCCATCTCTTAGCTTATAAATAAATTCTTGTATTGGAAAATACAAGGGATTTGTGCTTTAGTTATTTTAGAAAAATACACTTAACAGTAATGTAATTTGCAAAAAATGACCACGAACCAGCCTATACGTGAAATTCCTGCCATGTACCTTTCATTGTTACGATAAATGTAGCGAATTTCGAATAAATCTCTTATTCATACACCCAGTCACTACAGTCACCCTGTAGCCCAAATCTGTTTTTCGCTTTTGTTACATTATTAGATTTTAATGAAAAACAATACACATTTTTCAAATTAATACATTCAATCGCTAAAATCACCCTGGATTTTGTCAAATCCCTGTTCTTCCCCTTTTGTTACGTAATTACATTTTTTCAAATGACGTAAATACACATCTTAATAACGCATTCAGTTGCTAAAATAAGCCTGGGCTATATAGATAGTTAGATGACGAGCTGGGGTATAGAAACGTGGCTAGGCCACAAAGACGCTTTTCAGCACACCAAGTCTGAACTTAATTCTGTCCCTCAATACTCTTCACAAAATCTACTACCCTATACAAGTTCAAAAAATTTATGTTCGGCCTTTTCATCGAATGCCTCAGTTCTAAAAAATTTTCTTTCTTAAATCTTTTAAATTCATGGCATATGGAAATATATACCACAACTGTTTCGAAATCATCAAAATCACCACGCATGGAAGAATTTCGGTAATTCCAACTGTATGTTGCAACGCAAAAGAATATTATATAGCCAGTTCAATAGCAGTATCTTCAAACTTAACTTATCGACTCGGCCGAACATTGTAAAAAAAGTATGTATTTTTTTGATTATGGACCAAGGCACAACAAAAAATTCTTGCAAAAATTAAAAATTCTAAGTCTTAAAATTACAAATTTGATTAATTATGATTAGAACAAGATAACCCAAAGCAACAGTTTAAACCGGAAACAGCCAATTCTAATTTATTAGGAGCATAACATATAATCAATTGCTCCGAAGCCTCGAAAATGACTCATTCGGACACTTATTAATTCCATTCATTCACTCTCAAATCACTTTTTCCATTTTATAATCGAAAACGAATTATTGCTCTTCGAATACATTTCGACTAGTCGGTAGTGGAACTACATTTGTGAGCGGAGCTTGGGCTGTGGCATTACGAATATACTCAATTTTATGTTCTTGTAACTACATTGCATAGGGCGTAAGGCTTTATCATTATATTATATTTGAATTCTTCGACCCAAAAAACCCTATGATGGTTTGATCGAAACGATTCTATTTCAACAAATAACACAAATATTGCAAAATTGTCTATTTTAGCTGCGTAAGCTTAACTAATTAGCTAATTACTAATTAACCACTCAAAATTTTTTAATCCCAAATATCAGGTGCACACTCTGACATGATAGGCTTTCAAACAAAAAAGTCTTTTAAAATCGGTTCAGTGGTTCTTGAGATCCGTCGGACCGAACGAACGAACGGACGGACATCGACCTTTTTACTCCCAGACAGAAAATAAAAACGCTTCGCTCGGCTTCGCCGAGCTCCGCTCAATAATTTGTGCTATCAGTGCATGCAATAATACCTGTTTGAGCCATAACCGATAAATTAATAATTCTGTCCTATAATACTCGCTGGAATTGACTGATCAGTTTCCAACGAAAGAACATCGAACTAAAAGTGCAAGAAAACATGTCTGCCCGGGAACAAATCGAAAACTTGCATAAAAGAAACAAAATTCGAAAAGATCAAAAAATTTTCAAACAGATATCGCATGAGCATCGAGTGAAATTATTATTCGTTCAACAAAGCCGCCGCAGTTTCTAATGAAGATTGTGAACTATAATCCAATTTGATTAATGCAATGTAACATAGATTATGTAGCAAATAAAGCGTCCAATAATACAAAGTGACTGTTGTCATTCCATGCAACTGGCCTTTTTCATGTACACCTTGACCTAAACTGGTACATTAAATATCGTCCTTAAGTCAATAATAAAATGAAGTATAGTTCAAATTCAATCATTTTCGTTTAAACTAGAATTTATTGTTTGAGATTCCTTTAAAGATGATCGAATGTGATAAAGCCAGTTAAAAATAATAATTTTTTGCGATTAGTCTATGTTATTTAAAGTTTAATTTAATGAATTTGTTTTAAATGAATATTGTTTTGTTGCGATGTTGTTCGATCCGTCTGCCTTCGATTTTATATGCACTTGAGTATCATTGTAACTGTACTGTTTCTATTACTCAGCGTAGTCACTATGTTTCTTGTATAAGAAATTAATCGTATCAATATTGTCGGTACAAATATTATAGTCATTACCATGCAAAAACCCCTTGAAGCGCCTACCTATTAAATTGACCACTTTGGCAAATACATAATGATCTTGTACGATTTTCACGAGCTCTGGAAAGTGCCATCCATACCATTCACGACAGCGCATTATGTAGTTGTTTAATTCCTTATCTAAGTCGTCTAGCAATGCTAAAAAAAGTTCAAACATTCGCCATCATTAAATCACACTTTATTACAAGAACTAACGCACTATGGTTCAGCCGCGTTGAAGCACAATTAATGTTAGTGTAATCGAATTCGAAGTTTATTGACTGAAATGAGCAAAGCGAAGACTTCTTACTAGCCGTGATAGTGGTGAAATTTAACAATGTCCGTTATTTGGTTTTTAGGTTATTGGGTTTCACCAGTCAGCTTTGGCTATTTTGTTTCATAATTCAATTTGGGTCTTGTCTATTAATGCGCGCAATAGCTCGTTTAATAGCTTGATATCTCTGCTTGCACCCTTTAGTTAGGCGCGAAAACCGATTCCATCTTCCCCCGAAAATGGGATCTCAATGGGGCCCCCAAAATCACGTTACAAAATGAGACCAATATATCTCGTCCATTTACAGAGATATTACCATTTTCGTCTATTTTTGGTCTCTTGAGCCCACTCAAAACTAATTTTGATATATTCCTGCAGTGCAAATATTGGCAATACCAGGACACTGTATTCAGCTAGATAAAGAATGAATTGCTGTACAAAAAGAGACCAATAACTAGTTTGTCACAGTGGGGAAACCCTACTTTCCAAATCCCCCTTGCACGCCTCTATCACTTGGCCGAAATCCCACGTTCGACTAATTCCAAAAATTTTATGTAGCTAAATTTATGTTTTCTGTGCGCAAAACTTTTTTAAAACATTAATTACCGTTATTCCGAATGCTAAAACGTCTTTTTATAATTTGAAGATACTTGCACAATAAGTTAAACTACATGACAAAATGGTAATATATAGCATTTTTAGGCAAACATTGTTCCCTCCACCACTTTGAAATTTGCTTCGAGAATGAACATGGCCCCCAAAAGTTCCCCTACTTGTCGGAAGGTTGTGGGCAGGCGAGAATAACACCCATAAATCGAACGTTTAAAGAGATATTGCGATTTTCGTAAATTTTTGGGTCCTTTGGGCACATTGAAAAACCATTTTGACCTAATCCTGTTGTGTAGATAATGACAACAAGGTTACGTCATCTATAACTACATAGAGAGTGAATTGCTCCACAAAATGACACCAATAACAAGCATATATAACTCGAGTGGTTACAGAGATATTGGCATTTTCGTATATTTTGGGTCTCTTGGGCACAGTGATAAACATATTTGGATCAAGTTCTGCAGCGCAAATAATGGCGAAAGCAGCACATCGTTTGCAGCTACATAGATAACGAATTGCTCTACAAAATGAGACCAATATATATATTTATTGGTTATGAAAATTATGACCGTTTGGGTGCATTGTGGGTCTCATGGATTCTTTTAAAAACACCTTTAGACGCTAATCCGGACCCAACGGTAAAATTTTCAAAAGCTTTTTATAAATTTTTAGAGCCTTAACTGCTCTACACAAACCTAATTTGGCGAAAATATATCCACCAATTGTTGAGATACGGCCAAGAATATGTTTTGTCGAACCATTTTTTGACCCTAGCTGAGCCCCTTCGACCCTTTTTTACGACCCGAAGTAGCTGACCCTTTTTTACGACCCGAAGTAGCTAAAATCCGTTTTTGCGTCTAACTAAAGACACTAATAGAGATTTAAAGCTTTCGAAGGAGCTATCGCGCGAATCAATGCGCGAATCAATTTAGTCCCAGTCAAAGTTGAGTTATGCGTGTCACGCCAAAGAAACTAAGAAACAGACACCGTCGAAATCTACCACTCTGGCCAGTGAGAATTCTTCCCCACACTCATTACATTCACTAGTAATAATTCAATAACAAATATCCTCCGATCGGTGCAAATATGACTATACTGAGTTAAATGCCATCTCGCTAGTGGGGGGACGCTACCTCTTATTTCTGTGACGCAAATCAATTTAACCGGCGACATAATGTTTAAAACTATGATCTTGCTTTATTTCAAAATCAGTATTGTCGTACGCACAATAGGTTTTATGCAAAGTACGCGCCACAAATGACGGTCGCATTTGAAACGAGCGGCTGCCTCGAGATTTCGAAGCAAATAAAATTTATAACAAGTTCCATTTTTAGAACAAATTTCTTTCAAGTGGCCAGCAAGTGGCTGTCATTTTTGGAAAATATTCTATATTTTGAGACACTGTGCAAGGTTCCGATTTTGAATCAAGGTATAATTTCGCGCTGAGGGCAGCCGTTCTATCCAAATTAAAGTTAGCGAAGACCTGCTATTCAGCCATCTGAACAATACACCGAGTATTATGATGCTGCAACGATGTAGTATTATCTACAGAACATAATAAATCACTTACAAACAGCTTGTATAATCATTGTGTCGATTTTCTCCGGATTAAATTTCAGCTTATAACGTGATAGGCTAAAATAAAAATATACCAAAATTGATCTCGTGCTAAATTTATTGTAAACCCGATTCGTACGAAAGCCAAGAAATGTGTTTTAACAATTATATTTTTGGCTGGACTGCTCTGACACTGCATGCCGCTAAGCATCGCCTTGCAAAAATAAAATTTCCATAACATTGTCCCGGTTGCAAAAGAATGTCTATAAAATTCTATTTTTTAAATTGAAATAACTTTGTATTCAAACTCTCCTATGGTTTATACATCCACTTCTGAAATACCAGTTCACTTGGATTTACCTGTCTATGTGCGGCGGCATTTATCCATGTTGTACCTGATCAGACCACTATGATTAATTTTAGGTGGACCGGTATGATCCGCAGGTCGGAGCCGGTGCACTATCAATTTAGATGCTGAATAAATCAAATATAGCTTATGTGTTACACCTACGTTCTTCTTAAATTTTTCTTTTCATGGCACACTTTTTGTCATGTAACACTAAGGATCATGGCAAACAACAACTCTGACTGTAAATGTTAATGTATTACAGTTGCAATATAACCTAGGTTATCTTCTTTCGTTTACGAGGCACTGAAGCGCAACTGTAACTACAGTAGAACGATATTTACATACTTTGCCGCAGAGGGCGCAGCAGAGCAAATGATGGTTAATAGCAAGGGGTTCTATCAACACGAATTCCGGGTCGGATTTCCGGTGTGAAGTTGCACCATTGCATATGTGGGTTCATACCCTTTCCAATGCTGTAAGTTTTGTAATCACAGCCTACCACTGTGGGCGCTCAGCAGTAAGCCTATCAGTCTTAGTGAACAAACATGCATCGCTCAATAAATAGTTCAAAACAATTTTCTTCTACCAAACTGGATTAGCAAAACATCACCAACTTAGCCTATCGGTTTGAAATCAAGCAAAACCAAAGATAACACTATTATAATACTATAGCTGGCTAAATAGCCCTATTAAGTAAATTAACACTGACTATAGTCGTGCTAAGACACTATTCTAAGTATGTACATTGCAGGTTTCAGCCGCGCTCTAAATACATAACCCGAGTTATACAAGTGTATAACTTAGGTAGCACGCAATTTAGCACTAAATACATAACCAGCAATAACAATGCTGTTAAACACATCGGTTGATAAATTGACTTTTGCAAAAAAGTTCGGAATGAATGTTACAGTTACAAACAATAAATTACAATCAGATGTGAATTTTGATAAATATGCGGGTAGCTAAAATCAGTTTTGTCAACCTTCAACTCCACAAATATGACTTTAAATAATAGGCGCCCATAGGGTTTACCCCTAAGGGTAGGAGCCCCTAAGCCATAATTCCTCCCCTTGATGTTTAGCACCCCCTTCGCTCCATCCGACGCAGAAACATCGCTCAAAACTAGCAAGTATGAGCAAAAATACAATAATATAACGCAACATTTGCGAAAATTATGAAGAGAAATTGAGAAGCCTGGACAATTTTTTAATTACCCACCTGCTCCACATGCCCTAAAAGAAAATTCTGTCTTTCATTTCAAACTGTAAAGCTTGTACTCAGTCGCTTAAAAGGTGACAATAGTCAATTTGGCGTGATTGGAACGTTGGTAAACAAAATAATACATTCACCTGTGAGCGAGACCCAATGCCATTGCAGCAAATTCCTTTTTCGGTAATTCAGCAACTAACGAATCGAGCTGCGCTCGAATACCTCTCATCAACTCGTGCACACCTGTGTTGCTCACACATGGAATGTTTAATTTATCCTGAAAACAAAAACAGATGAATAAATCGAATCTAGGCTACTCAAAGCGGAACATTGTAACGTCTATATCATTCTGGATATTTACAAAAATACTACAAATATCCTCAATCTTTAACCATTCTGGTATCAAAAACACAGTCGTAACAATAACCTTTGCTCCTTCTAAAACTTAATGTAATTATAATGGCAAAATAAATTTTTTTTCGTTGTCGGAATAGTAGGCACTTATAATCCTGAATTAACACCGCACGACATATTCTTAGTATTGAGATACTTAAAGAGTGGTGAATGCTTGTACGCCATGATCACGTCTAAAATTCACATGCTACAAAAAGAATTAAACCTAATTTCATGTGAAAATCAAAAATCTTGTTTCATATCACAATGGCTGTAAAAACCTGAAATTAATCCTTACCTCAAACTCTGTTCAATTACGCAGACAGACTCATATACGTAATTTAAGTTCACATTATGTTTGAAAAAATAAGCAATATTAAGCAACAGAGCGAAGACATCAGCAATAGCTTTGGAGCCGCAAACGTCATTGAGTTTGGAATTTTTACATCTAAATGCAATACTTTTTGAGTTTGTGTAAAAAAACTTTCTACATCCTGCTAAGCGTAAATATTATTCCTCAGCCCTAACAGTAAATTTTCAAGACTGCAGATGTTCAATAAACCGCAGATTGTCCGCCTGAGAATTTCAGAGTAGTTTATTTCCACACCGACTATATTTGTGCCAACAGCAAACACTGCGACAGTAGCGGTATTTCTGCTATTATATACACTGTGCTGAGTGTTGTGTTCAGAAAATTTCTCATATTTCCGAAGTACGTGCTCATCTCACTAACCAATTTATAAACAGGTAACACAATTCACCTTAATTAGATTTCCAAGTTTCGCATCTCCAACAGCTAATTTCTCTTGAACATCACCAATAACGCATTTCTTGAGCAGTTTTTTCAACGTTTTACCCAACTTGCCATCCAAATATGTAGCTGTGGCTGGATAGAACAAAATACATTGGGTATAATATCCAGGGCGGCTGCTGAGACCGCGATTCAATTTTCGGGGTTTTTCGGAGTTCTTTCAAAACATTCGGAGCTCTGTGTTTAGCGTAAACAAGAGTAACAAATATCAAAATACTATTATACAAATATCAAACCTATTATAACTTATTAGCACCGTTGCAATTAAATAATTGTGACCAACTAATACAGGAAAATAACATGCAACAGCTGGACTAGTAGATTGATGGTTCGAAACACAAATTTAACAAAATATCCCAACGAAAAAACGAATTGAGTCCCCTCGGCAGAACTACATAGTTCTGAGCAGTTTTGATCGCGGAGGCAACGGTCGTCAGACCCAATTCCACGCCAGGACGTGCCCGTTCCACTGTTAGCAATTTTAATTTCTTTGGTACAGTCGCTGCAGTGGTTTACAAACAATGGTTTCCCACGGACAGGTGCAACCTATTTCCAACCACTCCGCAAACAATAGTTTCCCATGGACCGGTGCAACGCATTTACCGAAGGCCGCGTGCTGGGACCACACAGCCTGGTAAGTAGAGGTGAAATGAGATATTGCTGCAAATTGTCGCGTTATTGCATGCGAAAAATCAATTGTAACAGTAATACTTATATTTTTGATTCGGCAGTGGAAGTCGAGAACATGGTGCACGATACCATAAAAAATTTTAAAAATGATTAGAAATTTAGTCAGGGTTTTGTTATGACATTCGGGTTTTTTCGGGGTCTTTTTGACCGTTTCGGGGATTTTCGGGTTTTTTTGCCATTCGGGGTTTTTCGAGGTTGCAGCCACACAGAATATCTGAAGGGATATATCACCGTTCCTTCTAATTCAATGACTTTGCCCGAAAGCTGTCGGCTATTTAAAACTTCGGCATCATGGTGAGACCATATAGAAGCGTCTGCCAAAGTGTCACGCATATCGGCTATTAAACTATATTGCGAGTCACACTGATTTAGTTTAAACCTGGTGCAGCAAGCGTATAGAACAAGTTTATGTACTAATTTAAGGGTTCGGTTTATTTTGAAAAAGCCAGATCTCTCCCGATGAAATTATGGAAAAAATTGTTATTATACTGAAAAATAGTCACACTGTAACGCACACAATCGACAGAATATTAACTGAACAAGCACACGGGCAAAAATGTTTGTAAACAGTATGCACGCAAACGGGATTCAAACGTGCACACACGTCAACACGTTTAAAGGCACAAGTACGCAAATGGGTTTAGACGCACTTGCGTGCGTACCCGCGCACTTTGGTGCATTTAACTCTGTCCGTGACGGTATACGCATTATCATTATTTAAGCCAACATAATTCAGTTGTCTCAATTTATTTTAGCGCATTGGCAGATTCAGCTGCGTTCGACAAATTTTTAATAAATTTCCATTGTAGGATAATCCCTGACCTCAGGAAAGTATAACAAATATCACTGACCGATACACTTTATACCCGATTTGCACATTTTATGGGAGTTGAAATTGATCATGCTACACTAGCATTTACTAACACCTGGCAGTCCTAGCGAGAAATGACTGTCGGGTTTCGAATGAATATCGAACGCCTCTCGAACAATTTCGAACAACGTTCGTTTTTAATTATACTAACAGGTTTTAATATTTACATTTACTCGGAAACTCGTACATAGTCACGGACATAATTACTGCAAAAACACGCACAAGCACCACCGCTAATGGGTTTAAAGTCATTTGCGTGCGTATGCAGTTGCACGCATGTACGTTTAAACTTTAAACACATAGTGCTTCTAAACGTGTTTCCATGCACTATGCGTTTACACGCCTGTGCGTACGTGTGCGATTGAAAGCGTTTGCGTGCGTGTTTCTTTAAAACATTTTGCGTGCATGTGCTTTGTTTGCCTGCGTATGCAGTTAATTACACCCGTGACTGTAACTAATTTCCAAACCGTATTACTTTATAAACTAACAATTACCATATATATATTTATTATTATGGCAACAGTTAGTTTTCATATTGCACATATAGCTCAATATGCAAAAAGCTATAGACATAAGTGGGCTGCAAAGTGGACAATCAATAAATTAAACATTATATACCGGTAAGAGCGTCCGCAGTGTCTTTAAACTTCTTGAATGCTTTGAGCTCCAGGCTTAAATATGTTTAGACAAAATCATTGTACACATGTAAAAACTTTTACATTCTTTTAACTTTTTTAAACAATTTATTTTTCTAAATTTTTTATTTTTTAAATCACCATACAACACAATGTGAAAACTTCTTTAAGCGACCGTGTAGCAGACACTAATGCACGTATGTAGACATAGTGCAACGGCACTTTTTACTTGGAGCATCAGTTTCCTAACCATTATATTACCATTTTTAAATATGAAATGTCACACACTCGCTGGTTTTATGAATATCCTTAAGTATTATCCTGGTTACAGTTCTCGTCAAAAATTACTGTTGCTCGCTCCAGTGAAATTTGTCTAAAAATATAATCTTATAATGAATATTAATAATTCCTAAATCTCTTGCTAGCCATTCGCTCGAAGTGACACATCATTTCTGACACGTAAAGTATGTTATTAAGAACAGTATGTACGTAGTTTTTGTTTTAAGAATACTAAATCAGTAACAACAACCACAACTTTTCTGCACGAAAATCCAGGACACTGATAATTAATACATGATAATATAACATAGCTAAATGTGTAGGTTTGCAATTTACTCAAGAGCAGACTTTTGGAATAATTTTAGAAGTCAAATTTACGATATTCAACATCTTTTAAGTACGTATATATGACAAAGCAGACTTGTGGATTATTTTTAATAGTTCCAGCCATTATACTTAAAATTACATTTAAGCTACTGACTTTTTTTCTACCACGTAGCAGCGAGATTGTTTAAATGGAAAACAAAAATAAACTTTAGAACTACAGACAATCGACATGTTGGTTAACCCAATTGCATTCAGTTTCAATTTTTTTTCAAGCTAGACACTTTATCGACATTCGAGGGTTACTCTTTCGACTGTGTTAACAAATATAATATGCCTAATACGTCTAGTCCTGATGTATCTTTATTACAGTTTCAGTTTTTTTCAAGCTGGACACTTCGTCGAGATTCGAGGGTTATTCTTTCGATTGTGACAACAAATACAATATGTCTAATACTTCTACTCCTGAAGCTAATTTTTTGTATTTAATTCAATTTACTACTGGTAATGAATTATAATCGTAAAATCGCAATCCATGTCATGGTTGCAACGGATATGGACAACGCTACAGCGATGGGGAACATGTCATTGAATTCGCAGATTTCCAGTGACCCGTAACTGCTAATTCATATATGGTTGAAAACGCGCCAGTTATATTTAGTCACATTCTACAGTGGTAACGTAGAAACTCCGATGAACTAATTACCGGTGCAACAATGAGACTGACGAAATCTATTGACACTAAAGTCATACAATGTGACGGTTGCCACTAAATTGGGAACACAGTGAACGGAAATGAGGAACAGCTTGCCTCTAAAGGGTACTTGCTTGAGATAACAAGCATAGAACATACGTACGTGGCTGGACACTAAAACAAGCATCCAATCTTGTGCTCCCGCAACAATCGCTCGTAGCTAACTCGGCATATGGTTCACAGATAAAGATATTTAGCAATATATTTAGCAAAGAGCAGGTCAGTGTATTCTGCGCCAAAAGAAGCAGCTTAACCAAGAATTTTTGAAGGAAAAATTCCACAAAATTTGCCTGATATGGTAACGCCAAAAAGATCACGATGAAATTTATTGCTGCAACAAGGTTATCGCTCACTATGCCGAAATTTATATTAGGCTCAAAACAAGAGACGGTCAGCGCTAAATACAGACACCAGCGAGCTCAAGATATCTAGGAGTTTCACTGTGCCAACGACAAAGATGGTAGTTTGATTGTGAAGGAAGCCGCAGCAGCAGGGCGATGGCGAGAATTTTTCGAAACAATATTTAAGAAGTCCAACACCAAGCCATTCAACATTGCCCTCCTGCTCTTGATCGGTACACAAGTAGTCTCAGAAGCGCTTAAAAAGATGAAAGCCGGTAAAATCGCAGGACCAGATAACATTTCGGCGGAACTTCGGAAATCCATAAACTAGAAACCAACATCCCGGATAACCAGTTTCTTCAATAACAGTGCAAAGAAGACAGAACGCCCAGGGAATGGCAGAAATGTTCAACAGTTTCCACATATTGAAGTGCAAGAGCAACCCAGCCGACTGTTCGAACTTTCGACCGAATCGTCTCCTGTCCCATACCATGCAAATATTTGAACGTGTTCTCGAGAAACGGATTCGAGACACTGTCAATATATTACTCAAGCAAGAAAGCTTTGTGAAGGGTTGAGGAACCATCTACGAAACCCACGCAGCCAGATTATTGATGGATAAACATCGCGAAAAATAGAGTCCTCTAAACATTGAATTCCTACATTTGGATAAAGCGTCCTATATGATCCGATTTGGCATGCACTACGTTTGCATCACGTACCGGAGAATATAGTGAGTTGTGTCCACTATTTCTACCACTACCCTGGAAATTGTCTTGCCAGATTAGGAGTGCGCCTAACCTTTAAGAAAACGGAGTACCCCACAACCGACCTTAGCAAGCACGAGACGATCGCGCATAAATGGTATAGATTTGCTCAAGACGCAGAACTTCAAATATATACCTAGGATTACTCCTCTTAGCGAACAGTAACCTCAAACACGAAGCAAGCGTACTCGTAGCCGTTACTTGGCTCAAATAGCATTCACTAACCGGAGTACTATGCAATCGCAAATGAGCATCAAATTTAAGTCCAAGGTTTACCGCAACGTTGCAAGATCCGTGGTAATCTGGCCTGTCCACGGCCTTCTAGAAAATGGGAGGTCACCGGGAAGCCCATATTCATTCTGGGGGAAATTTCAAGGTGAGAGAATAAATGTTGGAAAAAATGCTAAATATTTCCTTTTACTGTTGTACAAGTATTCTCAGGTATCAAACGAATAGAATTTATCAAACGATCAAGCATTATAAATAGTGATAATAAATGTTTGAAGAAACATTCGGCACAGAGAAAACATCAATTTAGTTGAACATGGCAGGTTATGGCCGAGTGGGGGCGGACATTGGGAAAAATCTCATGAACGAGAGTAACCCATCCGCCACTGTGGACAAGACAGATTATTATGGTTTTGAGTGCTGGCTAGCCACGAAACGCACCGAGTCCCATTACTGGTGGGGTTTCGACCCAAACTAAGGGGCACAAAAAGATACTTCAAGCTTCCAAAGTTAAGTTGTGCATGTCACCCTAACAACGCAATAACAGGCATTGTCAAAATTCCCCACTCAATCGGCTAGTAATAATTCTTCGCTTAGGTTAGTCAATACACTCAGA
Organism: Trileptium ribeirensis; assembly: GCA_030248225.1. Lineage (NCBI taxonomy): Eukaryota > Metazoa > Nematoda > Enoplea > Enoplida > Thoracostomopsidae > Trileptium > Trileptium ribeirensis. Next base: position 32,985 of record JASANE010017563.1, read on the forward strand.
AATCAATTATGTATACTTTAGCTGACATACACAGAACTGGCTTTTTCAGGTGATACGAATTCTTTCCAAATGTTATCAGGTTTTCGCAAAATATTTTCGTCCTTGACCTAAAAGTGCGTGTCAAACACTATATTGTTCGTTCAAATATATATCAACGCGTATTGAACCGCTTCTTACGATTCCAAATTAGGCACTTGTAGTTATTATGTACTTACAGTTAAACATGTTAGGCTATTTTAACGTGCAAAAACATACTGCGGCCTGTCTCCTAAGGTGGAAAGTAATGCGAACCGTGAAAATACATAAGGAATATTGCAGTAAAAATCGTTTTCTACAATACATTGCATTTGAAATAGATACATATCCTGTATATATTACTTGCAAATAATTTATGGCTACATTACTTAAAATACTAATCTAGTTTTATCGGCTACTATGGCCATACAGGACAACTTCCAAAAAGGTGTCTGGACTGATCAAGACTTTTATATAACCGGCAAATGTTAGGAAACATTTCACAAGCTTTAATGGGAACAGTACAAGTATTATAACAAAAGACTGGAGTAAATTAACATAAAACAGCAGAAGAGCCCACGAGTTTCCCAGAGTTTAAGAAATACAATAAAATACCAGCAATACAAATATTGGTGCAAGACAGCGACTATTTGCAATACATAGAAATTTATTACTTACTGAAATGTGCAAAAAAGATATATAACACAAAAAATGCCGTAATACATCCATCCGAAGAACAGTTATAAGTCACTCCGACAAACAAAGAAATTTACACCGAGCGACCTTATGCGGCAACTACATACAGATGTGTGCAGCGAGACAGTAAAAACCAGGGCTATAATCAATTTCAGTCTCGAATAAGTTCAATTCCGAATTTAATTCAAACAGCAGGGAGTAACCGGAATTCCGGTTCTGGCGAAAATCGTGTTCCGGTAGCGGTTCCTGCAAAGGGCAAAAACGATGCCGGAACCGGAATTCCGGTTTAAACTTGAAATTTCCAAATTTTTGCTTCATCTCTGATCCAAACATATGTAATATTATTATACAATGATCAAGTTCCAATACAACCAAGGAATTTGTCATCTAAAAGTAAGTAAAGCACATAATTTCAGTAGGAATTTTTAATAATAACCTGCAGGAGTTTGTTAAATCAAAGCCAGGTCGATGCTTGCAACAGCTATTTAGCACATTCAGAAGTCTCCGGGTTACGTTCGAATTAAACCGGTCCAACTGAGTAATAGAGTATGGTTTACGTAGAAGTACTTAGCGTATGCTTGGCTAACATAAATTGCGTAAAGCACCAGCCACTGCGCTTGTAAACTTTGTAAATCAGTCTACATTGAAGTAAAGTAACGTTATCTGCAACGCAGCCAGAAACTGCTTTCTTGGCAATGAACTGTATTTATTGAAACTGTGCGAGCAGCATCACAGTTTGTTTCATTTATAGCATTCTGATTAGCAAGTTATCATCATTATCATCCAACTGACGGGCACTGCTTGTCCAACGCTAGGCTAAACAGTGTCTCTTACAACTGATCAGAAAATTACTTTCCATGTATTAATTTCTCTTAGATTCATAAACCAATAATTTCAAGTTTCCTACAGAACAACATGTAACAAACGTATGTGTAGTAAAGGGAGGCGACTGCGGACAGAGCGAAAGTGTTTATACTAAGCTACATGCGTTGTGAGCACATTCAATTTGACGCAGTATGCTCAAGGGTGTATATTGGAAGGCATTTTTTTGCTCTGGGTATTCAAAAACCTATATATTTATCGATAAATAAACATTATTAGCTTCCTCAGTCTATCTGAAGTTTCAGAAAGGCAATAATGCCATCGCAATACACTAAGTTTAATGTGAAAGTTATTTTTAATACATTTTAAATTCACTATACCTTAATTTCTTCCTTCACCTGTTTTACTATATATAAATTTCAAAGACCAGGTTCCGGTTCCGTTTAAATGGACGGTTCCGGTTATTCCCTGTTTAACAGATATTCGAACTAGAACAAATTCGAGTAGATTTGATACTGGTATACTAGAATTTGTTTAAAAATTGTGTTTCCACCTAAATCGACCAAGAAATGACCGCCAAACTTAAATCGAACAAAATTAAATCTAATCGGCAGTAGAATTTATTCTAGTACCGAGGAGAATACTTTGTGTTATAATATAAATATCATCATCAATATTGGTTTGGTTTACTTAAACAAAATTTGGCACCAAATGAGCTGCAGTATAAATAATTTTACCAGAATCATGTCTACAAGCTTATTTTAATACATTAGATTTGGTTATACAAAGATAAAATTCCGTAATTATATTCTAGCAACATGATTTACAGAATAAAATATAGATTAGAATCAATAGAAGAATCCGTTTTCTCTATCTCTTTGCACTCATCCAACAGTAGTTGCCGTATTTATCTTATATATGCAAAAAAGCAACGCAGTCAAATTTTTAAATAATTCAGGTTTTCGATATATTAATTTTATAAACGTAAGCTCATAACTAGAAAACAGCCGCTATGAAAAATGAGATTGAATAAAGTTGCAGCTTCCGATGACAGAATTCCGGCTAGCGATCTCTAATACTAAACCAAGCCTTTGAGAGGCGTTATAACCCAGTATATATTTCATATGCCCAAATTCAAATCGTTCAGTTAGCGTCCATTTTGTGAATATTTGCTTTTAAAAAGCAGCAGTAAGGCACAAATCAAATTACAAAAAATGCTGAAAAACTACCAAACTCCGATTTCGCCTGTTGTGGTTATAGAAATAAACGTTGCGCCGAAACTAAAATTCCTATTTACTCTACTATATCTAAGTATATATCGGCATAACAAGCGAACTCTATCGTCAGTGCACCCATCAAACCTTTTACAGCAATTGCGGGGTGCAGTCATGTCCATCACAGTGCAAGAAAGCATTGCAAGTCACTGGTTGCAAGAAAGTGCTGTTACTACACCCCTGCGATGCTAAATTTATGATACCTACGGAACAGTTGCTGAATTCCTGATAACTTTCTGCTGTTATTTCCATGACATGTCTTTGCAAGATTTCCATGCATCAAACAAACGTTAAATCTAAGAATATGCGGAGAAAAAGTAATTTACCTGAAAAAGTGCATAACCCGCGGCCGTTTCAAATAACACGAGCATGTCTACAACAGTGACAACTATTCGTTAGTTACCATTTGTTATATATACGATAACCTACAAAAGGTTGAAATCAAAAGTTTGACCAAAATTACACCTATATACAGTATAGCTGACATAGCGAACAACCGACAGCTGTGGCATAATTGACCAACCCATAAGGCTGACAAGTTACAAAATGGTAAGGAACGGTACTTCTAAAATTAAATTCAAATCATCTTGGTTGAAATGTCTATGTATAGATAGAATAAAATAGTGATTAAAATAGTTGCTGGTGTCTCCACGGAGGGCTACTACGACCTGTGGTAACATTTAGAACTATGGACTGCAGTACAAAAGAAGTATAGTTCTACTTCGAGTAGGGGCACTGACTTTTCACAATTATTTACAACAGTTATATATGGAATATACATAATATATATATATATAGTATCATGCAATAACAAAGGCTAGTGGCAGTTCGTACTGAAATACAGTAAGATGTCGAATGTAGCAACCATCCGCAGTAAAGTCGAGCAGAGGTGACGCAATCCACTGGACAACTGCTTGATGACTCAGAAGTGAAAGGTCATGGGTTCGGACCTCACCTTCAGCACAAAGTTTCTCAAAAATCCATATGGGTTTTTGTTGGAGTTATTCAAAAAATTATGTTTTTCGAACTTATGCTGTTCGCTTCGGAGTGGAAATGTAAGAATTTTGTAGACCCGTTTAGCGTTGAGGTTTTGTTAATTGCTCCTGGCGCTCTTGAAAATGCTGCGGCTGCCGTAACTGCTGTGCCGATATGGCCGTTTGCATCGTGGGTGCCCTTGGAACGAAAACATGTTTCTGATTACCAACGTAAAACAGATTGCACGGGTCCACATTGAATTCAAATTGAGGCATTGTTTGTGTTTGGCAATTGTCTTGCTTGAAAATAATTCGTTTTTGATTGGCCGATTGTTGTAGACCTATACTACGGCAGCTAGGGGACCATTATACCTAGACTTACCTTGCTGGTTTGACGCTCGGTGCTGCTTATTGCCATTATTGAGCTCCGGGGCGTCCACATTGTTAAACCGTTGGCTTACCGATTGATCCCGCTTTGACAACTCAGTCCTTGATTCGATCCGTTAATATCTTGTCGCAGCTGATCGTCGAAAAGCGCGATCGTGATAGCCTTTTCCACGAGTATATCAAACATATCAATCGCCCTTTGATATTAGCCAACGGTTTCAAATATTGTCTCGAAAGCCGCTGGCGAATCTCGACTTGAGGAGATTCTGTAATGCTATTTCAGTCATCGAATTTGTTAGCTTGCGTCTCCGAAAATAAAATCGTAAATTTCCATGAAATCTAAAATGCTGTTCTTATTCTGCCTAATCTCTTGAATTTTATTCAAGTGATTTGTAAATGTTTTTGCTTGATTTCTTGTGTAAATGCCTCAAAGTTGTCGAGCACGTCGGGCTTATCATGTTCCAAAATTGTTATATTGTTTTCTGCCCGACATACGAATGTTTTGAGAAGCCTTAGTTTTTCGTTCTTAGTCGTATTAAATTGTTAGGTAGCGATCGAAGTTGGATCGCTGTTATACGGCTTTAGATCAGTAAGTCTAGTTCGATTCTAAAACAAATTGTTGTGACAATTATTACACTTGATACAGGGTACGTTTAATATTATACAGAGGTACACTTGAAGATCACCTCGTGATAGCTCCTGGGTATACCCTTGGCCTGTATTTCGGAGAGCTTACGATATCCATTATTTGTTGTTGTCTTGCCAATAAATTATTGACAAAATTAAAAAATCATAAGATCTAACTAACCATTACTTGCACATGTATTCCATTCATCTCTTGTATTTTTGATTTTGATTCGGCCTTCGAATTTTATATGCAAGCGGGTCGAAAATTCTGCGACTTCGCAATTGATTTAAATTAATTTTACATGATAAGTGTGGTGTTGCGCCAATGGTTTTTTCCCGCAACAGGGTAAATGCGCACTCCATCACCGATAGTTTGAAAAAGTTCATTGCTATAAGCTTGTAGGTTTTGCATTGATTTTTCATATCGACCAATGTGAAGCTACGCTAATGGTTCGTTCCCCGCGCCATGATCAGTCCGCATTTCGACACCAGTACTTTGAAAGAAATTTCAATTCTGAGCCTGAATTGGTTTTCAATTTCAACCACTGTGAAATTGGTTACCGGTTTATTCCCCGCGCCGTTGTTAATGCGCGTTTCAACATCGGGATTTTGGAAAAATCTGCTGTTTTAGTTTTGTACATTTTGTGAGGAGTCCAATACTTGTTTAACTGATGTTTCATTTTCATCTTGCCTCTCAGCCTCCAAATGTTCCATTTACTTTTGCATCTCAGTTATATATTTGATCGAAATAATTCTTGTAAATTTCTCATTTCTTGCCATTTGAGTTTATATCATCTTATGTCTTTATATCGTTCATGATTTCCCCAAAACTTGACCGCGTGGCTTCATCCAACTGGGGAGGTTCCCGGTGTGTGATAATATTTTTTGCATTATTTCTATTATATATCTGTAGAGGTATCTAACAGTTCCTGCATTGTCGCATTATCTATTAAATTATTCTTTTTCCTGTTGAATAACTGTTGTCGACGGCAGTTCCAACTGCTGCTGATCCGTATTTGAATCCGCATCGAATAGCTGAATTGTTGGCGGGCTGTATGGATGCCGGTGGCGTTTACAGCATTCTTATCCTGATAAAATAGTTGTGCCGTTTGCGTAAATAGTCGCAATAATATAGCATTGGTATTTGCCACAGTACGGCGATGCCTTAACAACTACAAAACGTTGCGCTACTAAATTCCGACTATTATAATATTTTTGCGAACGAAAATCGCAAACGTACGATTCTAATTGACAGTACTGTTATTTGCTGCCGGTGCCCGTAGTCGAAATTTTGTGGTCCGGTTGATACCACGCGTGTAGGCCCTGGGTAAAATTGTCGGTTTTTGATTTGAAAATATTTTTGATGAACCGACTTGAAGCAACGATCGTGGTTATCGTATAAGGTGTGCCGCGTCTTACCACTGGTAAATTCGATACCATGGCCATCAAAGCTGGTAATTCATCACTGGGTTTCAGTACCCGAGGGTCTTACCTTATATGCACGTTCGTCCCCAAGAAGGCATTCAGAATTCGTTTGCCAAGTCAGAGATCAGTGACTAGAGACGACCGCTTCAGTGGCGGAGCTTCAGCCTAGTTGCAACGAGGTCCGTTAGCACTGAAAACAAATATAACGCAAGTATTAAGCCGGTAAAATATTTGACGCATGGAGCCGCTGCTTGAACGACGATAAGAATGGTACCTATGTGCCGTGTGCCCTATTCGTTGACGGCCAGTTTGTAGAGAAACAACAACCATACGTCTATAAGAGGAACAGTTCCAGGTCCGCCATATGATATACCAACGCCGTTAAAGATATATTTCCGTTTACATGAGGCGAGATCAAAAATATGAGTAACACGTGCATATAATATGCATACAATAATAAACATTTAATTTTCATTAAACGGTCCTTATGCGCAGTGTAATTTCACAAATAAATATATATATCGTAATACAAAACGAAAAATTTAGCGACTGAAGTTAATATGCAAATTAGCTTCAGTCTCGAAAAACAAAGAAAAATTCACATATACATAATAATATATACCTAATTACATATGCTACTAATGTAAATGAGATGATCTATCTAGATTTCCAAGGAGACATGATCTATCTTGAAGACAACCCTTTAATTTAAGAGTGCATTATGTAAGAGTTTAGATTTCGCTGCACTCTAATGTAAACCCGTGTTTGATGACACGGCGTTTTCTACCTGATTCCACTTCATTTCTGGCGGGAAGGTTCTTGCATAGACCCCTAATTTTGAGGGTGTCAGACTTCCGCCCGTATTAGGGGAGGGGGTAGCTTGGACCTCAACACCAGGTTTGAGGAGCGCTCGGTTGAACCGATAGCTGCGTATAAACTAAGAGAATCGCCAATAAAACTACAAAAAGGAGAACTACAAACACTCAAGCCTAGCTATATAATAACTCTCCGGTGTTGTCTCCTCAGACGTTACGTCAAATAGATCAAATCGAAAAAGTTCAGAGATATTTTACTCGTCGTCTAATTTCGCGTATCCTACTACCTTACATGTCATACTCAAACGCTTAACATATTTGAAATTAGATCCATTGGAATTGTGTCGACTTCATTGCAACCTTATTTTATTTTATAAAATTATTCATGATGTTATTGTAAATTGTGTTGGTTGTTTTGATCTGATTTAACTCAGCAGTCGTGGTCATCCCCTTAGGGTATCGATTTCTCATCCTAATACCAGTATTCTGCACCACAACTTTTTCCACAAAGTGAAATTTGTTTGGAAATCGTTGCATGAATTTGTTGACAATTTACCGCTAGTTCGTGCTTCCAATGCAAAAAAAATTAAGGAAAAATTACAAATAGTTGACTTGTGTGCATATCATAATTGGGACCGCCTACTGGGTCAACATTAAGCGGGTTTGCTCCGCTTCTTGTCCCGACTGATAAACATTCATATCTACCTTAAACCTTCTAATATACCGACTGCATGAACAATTGAATTTTTCAATAATAAGCATTTCACGATAATTTACACCTTTTTTTCACACGCGAAAATACTACATAGTTATTCTTGGAGCTTTTTTAATATTATTACATTTTGCCATAGTTGTCTTCTGTTATTTTAGTAAAGAGGTAGGGCTGGGCTGGCCTGTCCACATTGGGGGGGTGGGGGTGGGGGGTGACCCCCCACTTTCCAAATCCCCCCATGTTCGTGAGATTTTCCCCCATGTCCGCCCCCCCCACTCGGCCGAAAACCCCCATGTTCAACTAATGCCAAAAATTTTTTATGACTGAAAATTTATGTTCTTTGTTTGCAAATAAACATTAATTACCACTATTTATAACGCTAAAATATTGTTTTTAGCTTCAAAGTACGTTCACAGTAGTAAAAATGCATGAAAATATGGAAATATTTTGTATTTTTAAGCAAAATTTATCCCCCCACTTTGAAATTTCCCCAGAGAATGAACATGGGGGCCCCCCGAAGTTTCCCCCCCCCACTTTTCGGAGGGCTGTGGACAGGCCAGTAGGGATTGGATGGGATTTATTTATGACGGCTATCGGAAGTTAAATTGGGACGGTATTCGTCACCGAAGTAGTGGCTTTCGAGGTGTGGCCAGTAGTATGCCGGCGAGAACTAAGTAGACACGTTCTTTTAGCGTGTGCCTGTTTTAGCAACGATCTGATTCGGCTTAGCGAGGCGGCGCGGATTAGCTCGATTCACTTTGAATAGACGTACGTGAGCACCAAAGCCGTAAATGAAATATTTATTTAAAATGTTAAGATACAAATAAAGAACAGTTCTTTAATACCGCTATTGCTTAGGCGACATTTGCCACCGGTAATTTTGTTCCTTTACCCCTCGATAACGTCTCCATTTTTAGCAAATTCTTTCCCGAAACAGCCATTCGATATTCTAGTTCTTTTGGCTCTGATTTATCTATTTCCTATTGGTTACGGTTTAGGTATCGGTAATTCTATTAATCCCATTTTGAGGTTTACACCGTTCGCCCCTGGACGGCTGACGAAGATGCGAGTATTTGACTACCACAACTTAGATCTTTTAAATTATGCTAAGTACCGACATTATTTAATCGAATGCCCCCGGACGGCTGACATACAGCATTAAAATAGGTAATAACGATTAAGATTTGATTTAGCTGCTACTTTATTACAGTTCTTGTGAACTCATACAGTTGGCCCCCTGACGGCTGACCACTGCATGGTTATTTAATTTCCTGAACCTAATTTCTTAGATTTGCACTCATACAAGCCGTTGTATTAACTGTCCAGTTGAAGCTACTCAATAGTTATTAGCTAAGTAAGCAATTGCCAAGAAAATTATTTACACAGAACATGAACCATCTATAATCGTATAATTCTTTATGTGTATGAACAAGCCGGAACTAATAATATAAAACACCAGCGTAATTGTTCACGCTGTAAACAAGGTGCTCAGATTCAGTTTTCGGGAGTAAAATCTCCATTCTAACTACGACCCGACTAAACAATAATTTCAAATGAAGCTAACTGTATGCTACCTAATTAAAGAAACGAGTAGTAGACCGCTGGCATCTTCCACTTCTTTGTGTTATATTTTATAATTTCCAAAGGGATAGGGATTGGTAGGGAATTTTGATTATGACGGCTATAGGAATTAAAAAGGGGACGGGATTCGTCACTGAAGTTGTGCTGTTCGAGGTGTGGCCAGTAGTAACCCGGTGGGACGTCTAGTATGGCGCGCGTCCTTCTTTTACGTGATCAGTATTGATGTCATATTTTGCGTTGCGACTCGATGCTTGCTCAGCTCGATCACTCTTGTTCAGATACTTGAACACAAAACGCGTGGCAAGTAACGTTTAATATAACAAGATAAAATATTAGGCACAATATTGAGCAATAGCACCCCGTGGTTATGGCGCACAGCACTATTCTTCAGTACTAACTTTTATAGAGCACGCTTTAAAACACACACGATACTTTCACCTGCTCTAGATACTGTCACTACCCGAAGCTAATACCTCCGCTCTTTCGACCCTAGATCTTGTTAATTCAGACTAGGTTATCCGCTGACCTAGTACGCCTCTTGTAAGGTTTATACGACCGCCCCGACTGGCTAACGATGCATGTTTATCTGAGTATCTGAACCTAGACCTAGATTTACGCTAACACGATCCTTATTTAGGGGTTAATGTTTGAGTGAACACCGGTTACTTTTACGTTACCTGTTACTCTACTAAAGCTCTTGTGAGTTCATACAATCGTCCCACGAATGGCTGGCACGATTGCAGGGTTAAATACTTACCTTAACCTGAGCCTTAGATTTACGCTAATAAGTGCCGGTTATACTATGTTTGTAGTTGCCTCCGAATAGCTATCTGGCTACTTATGTGAACTAGATAGTAGTGATCGACGACTATCTAGTTTGAAGTTTTGCTCAATCCTTATGCCCCGAATGGTTGACCAACTTGCTGGTAATTACGTATGGAGTTCTGGAAGATTTTTGCCGTTCCCCTTACTCGCCCGGTCTTCTCAAGAATAACACTACTTGCTGAGTCGCCCCCGAGTGGCTGACAGACCCAAAAAGCAATGCTACTATCCCCGGACCCGTCTGTTTTACTGGGCCTGGCTTTTCTCATTCGACACTAGGGGCCGAAATGTTTACGTATTATTAACTACTATAGTTGATATGGTGTCACTCCTAATATCTAAACATTATAGGTCTTAAGTTTTTAAATGGGAAAAACTAGTATGTGTGCGATTATCGACCTTGTCCGTGCCACGTTTCTACCAAAAACGTTAGCCAACATCCCCAATGGTGGCCAGTGGGAACTGGTGGAAGTAAAGAGCGAGTTGGATAGGGATCCAAAATATAAGTTCAAGTACGGAAGGTGCCACCAAAGGGATGGACCGGTCTACCAGTGGTCAGAGACACCCTTTATCACTGGTTAGAATTGCGCGAGTTCAGAGACGAGTAGACGTGTCGTTGCATCGCTCAAAGTAGTTGAAGCTAGGTTTAACTTGTGTTGAAGATATGTCGCAGCCGTTAATTTCAAAACTAAACTGAATTACAAAATAAGTTGGCCGTGTGAATGCATTTAACCATAAACTAAATATTTAAGTTATTTGAAATTAGAAACAGTCGAATCATAGCACATCGCTGAATAGCCTGCCGTTATATCAAGCAGGTTACGTATATCATATCGCTGTTGTATTGAATAACTAACTTAATTACAGTAAAACTAACGTATGCCGCTCTTGCAGTATCATGGAGTATAACCGCTAAGCTAATAATTGCTAAGGCTACCCATACACCGGCAACAGCAAATATTTTATTATATGTTTCCCTACTCGAAAATTGTATTTCTGCTGCAGCAGTAATCCTAGACGATTTGAATTTGCATAAATAACGAATTTTGTATATAACTTCAAAATAAAAGTCCATTTATGGAAATAGAGAGTGGTGAGATGAATAACCACAAAAAAAACAAAAGCGGGAAGAACAAAGAGAAAGCGGCGCGGAACAACAAATAAAAAGCGAGCGTAGCGCTGGGCAGCCAGCGCACTATTATTATAATAATAATATATTATTATTATAATACTTACATAGGGTATATATAACTACGGCAACAAGTATCGCGCATGCGCTATGGATGGAGGCGCGGGACCTTAGAGGTAAGTTTTATAGGAATAAAAGCTAAAGGATAAAAACGTTTTACCGTGACCTGCTTTTGTGCACTCGGCACCCTTCAGCTACGATCTAACGAAAACCACCTCTGATGTGCATTTTTAAATATTGCTTTGAAATGGCGATGTCGAGTGACCAAATCTCAGACAACACCACGAGAGCATACTCAAGTAGCCGGACCTGGTGAAACATCCGTAATGAAAATTTTACACTAAAGTTTAGGGTCCGTTAAGTTAGTGTAACATTTCGCTACCTTACAAGCTTAGAATTTGAAGCGGAAAACGGTATGACCCTGGTTTGTTAATTTTACTCCGTTAAATGATTTTACAATGGAGCGTTCGAGTATGCTCGTCCACGAATCGTTTGAGAGCAATTTTCTTTAAGATTTTTGAGCGAAACGTTGTTATTTTCTGTCTGGGAGCAAAAAAAGTCGATGTCCGTTCGTCTGTCCGTCCGTTAGTCTTTCATGGATCTCAAGAACCACTGAACCTATTTCAAAAAACTTTTTTTGTTTGAAAGCTTATCATGTGAGGATGTGCATCTGATATTTTAGAAGTTTGGCAACTTGCCAATTTTATCATGAATTAAGCTAATTAGCTAATTAACACCCTAATTAAGCTCATAACAGCTTAATTATTGGTCGTAGAGTCGTTTTAACGGCATATACCCTGTGGTTTTCAGGTATGGCGAGTAGCAACTCTTACATTTTTTAATTATGCGTTTCCAAGCCTACATGTTCAGAATTCTTCGGTATGGGATGGGTAGCATGTGTAATATTATGCTTTAACCTACAAATTTCAGCATCTATTACATATTTGCTCTGTGGAACATTACTAAATTACAACATTCCTGATATTTTGGATTGGATTTAAAGTGACGGTATGCTGTGCTTCGATTGCCATTCATCACCATGCTGTATAAGCCACGTGACTTCCTTTGTCTTACTTTTCGTTCGAACGGAATAAAACTATTCTTTCATTTACTCATTGTTGTCTAGGTAATAAAATATTCCCAAGACATTGGGTACGTTCATATTACTAATGCCGTCGCTCCGCTCAAAAAATGTAGTTCCACTACGACTGGTATTCAGCTATAAAGTGTTCGCGTAAACCAGTTTACAGCTTTAAATTATCGTAATTTGTAAAAGTTTTGACCATTTTTGAAAATTTCAAAATCATTAGAACGATGCAATCCACCATCGTTGTGTATGTAGGTAAAATCGTTATAGATTATTCCAGGGTGAACTGTATTAGTTTGAATGCTTCAAGCTCTCTCCTAGCGCGACAAAGCGGCCAGGGCTAAGATACGGATATAGGCTGGGTTTGTACGTAAAAAACTACAAATCGGTAGAAATTCCAGAGGTTAAATAGGTGGTTCGGAAATTCCAATGACGTAATGCTCAGCCCATTTGCTGGTGGTAAAACTAAACAAAAATATTCGTGCTTTACCTTTAAAGATCGCAAAATTACCATAGAGGTTCGTAGGATTGCACCAGAACACTAAAACTACTAGATATGTACAAGTCGTCTAAAATAAACAAAAGTAAATAGGTTAAACGTAAGCGCCCACGAATAGATTAGAGCAAAATTTCGAATTGCCATTTAAACAATAACCCAAGTTCGGACTGGCAAGCGTGTGTTGGCCTTGCCACACTTGGTATTTCCTTGAAATTAAAACACAACAGTTAGTGAACAGCACCAAGGAGACGTATATAAGCAACATTCCGTAGATTAAAAACCAGCAGATACGAACACAAATTAGCGGTGACTTGCATTTGAAATTGGGTGTTGAACCATAACCGCCAAGCCCCTAAGCGTATAATTTACCTCGGCCTGCGCATTGGACAACCCCTAGGCGAAGCTTTCGGTAGCTATGTCCCACCCTAGAGCATGTAAACTATCACAGACTTCGAACGATAAAGCAGCCCATGGTACGACGGCCTAAAGCCAACGGGTGGTAAAATGGTGCCGGAAAGGCAGAAAGACCAAACTCACCCAGAGGTTCCCGTTTAGGAGATGAGCTGCCCTTTTTCTTGTCTGCCATAACCACTCTGCCAGGTCTTACTCTGCCTGGCAATCCGCCACCTCGGCAGGGATCCAGAAAAACGACGCGGGCAACCTCCTGGGAAGTCACTCTACAATTTTTAACTATATACATATATAAATGTGTGTATGGACATGTATGTAATGTATATAAGTGTGTGTCTCTTGCTCATAGGATCTTGAGCTATATATAATAAGAAATCCTGAAATCGGAAGTCGTCTGGTAGAAAACTGTTCACCAAATCGGAAAATCGCGAAGTATACGGCACAGAGTATAGACCCGTACAATAACCGTAGAATGAGAAAAACCATAGTAGCAAGAAATATAGGAAACATAACTCCACACGTCGTATGATACGTACAAGAAAACCATACATAACAATAATACGCAAAAAAAGGAAAAAACGTCAGATCCGTCACTGTTCGTTAACAACACATAGCCTTACTCTCAGCCAACAATGTAGCTACCGTACATTGCAGTCTGTCAATAGCTAAGTAAATTTATTTATTAAAAGCAAAATTATACATATATTTTTTTGAAAAAATCTTGCAAAAAAATTTTTTGGGTATGGAATAGCGGTAATTTAGTCTGAATATAGTAGATTTTTAAGTAGAGAAGGGGTTAATAGAATCATGTTACATAATTTTAGATATTTGAGGTCCCAATTAGTTAAATAACAATAAATTTTATGTTTTTATGTTGGTTTTAAAAGTGAAAATATTCCAAGCAGTACAATTATTCAGTTTTGGAATAATAGTGAAAGCTGTACTCTCATAGCCTGAGGAAAGTATGAAATACACCACAGAGATGAGTAAAATTTAACCAAACCAAGGAAAGTTGGTGACTTTTAATAAATTCGGTATTTAAATAAAAATAATGAATTTTGTTAAGTTTTGGTTTGAGCTAGTTTTAAAGGTAATATATCTAAAATGAGAAAGAAATGAGAGATTCTATGTGAAATTTGGGTATTTATCTCCTTCCCGAAGATGATATAGAACTCACTCCCCTCGGAGTGTAAACATCCTCCCTGGAGAAAAATGTAAAAATTGTTATAACTTTAGTAATAAAGTTTCAATCAGCGGAATGATGTCCCTAGGGAGGAAAAAGACAAAATTGAACCTACCCAAAAGTTGACAGTATTACTAAATTTATTGATATTATTTTTATAATTACCTATGTGTGAAGTAGTCCCTACCTAAGCGCCACTATATATATTACGATTCCGAATATTCCACTTCGATTCAAGCAAAACTAAGCACTGAGTTTCGTAAAAGTGTCTGAGCCACACTCCGGAAAGCCAAGTAGAGGTGTTTCCTTTAAACAATGACAATATTGGAAAGCCGAGTATAGGCCTTTCCTCTAAGCAATAATATTTTGGAAAGCCGAGTATAGGTCTTTCCTTTATGCTCGAATTATATGCCAATGAACCCCAACTCCAAATAAATTGCCTCAAAAGCGGAATTGTTTGGGCTTTCATAAATTAAATCAGAAAAGTAAACCGTAAATCAGCAAATCCATGCATCAAACTCTTTTCGGCACTTTAGATAAAATTGGCAATCCTCGAATAGTCAAACGCATAACTTCGTTGCAGCTAATATCGCGTAGTGCCAAAAGGCATTAGCTAGCTGATCGTTTCCAATTAAAAATCAACAATACTAAAAAAACAACATTATATGTGTAACCGCAACACTAAATTGTTACTGCCGACTTCTCATGCTGCCGTAACAACGCAAACTAAAATGAAAACTAAAATTAAATGTAAGCATAAGTTAGCTAAGCTTAGGAATGAACGAAAATTATGCATATTAAGTTAAGGTAGGAAAATACAATTTTAGAAAGTAAAATTAAAAGTTTTGAAAGGTAAGTTGTTAGGAAGCGGTAAGTAAAATTGTGAAAAACCCGAATTTTAAGGGTTTGGGAACCCGGTATCCTACTGGACTCCGATAGTTTGTTTCCTTATTTTTTGAAAATCTGGCATAATGTATACTAGCTATGTAATTTATAATATGCCTAAAGTTTATTTACTATTGAATATGTTCAATAGTTGAATACGTAGTTCCATATGAATTACATAGTATATAGTTAATATTAGTATTAACACTGTTAATAGCAGTTTTGCAGTATGATAGGCAAATCTTTACCGCTGTGTAACATGTTATCTTGCTTTTGCTCATAATTCAAGTCACTGACTTAATTACGGTGTCATGATATGGGAATTTTTGCCAATAAATTCTTCTCCTTCTAACCGTAATATATTAGAAGCCAAACAGTATAATTCATACACAATATATAAGAAGCCAAACAATTTAATTCGTAGCACAATATATTAACAGCCAAATGATAAATCCACAACATGTTAACAGTCAAACGATATATATTCATGATATGGCCTTAATGTGTCACCACTTATATCGGATATTGTTTATTTGTAACACTAAAACAAATTACTAATTCTACACAAATTAAACAAATAGACGCTGAACCGCAGTCACCGTGATTGCACAGCTTCTGAGGCCGACTGAGGCCCTGATTTAACTGCTCAACCGCTTAAATAGCTTTTTAAACCCGATTTCTTGGAACTCAAAAGACATTTATTTCAGAAATTTCCCCAACCCGTTAATTTTTAATATAATTGCTGAAAACCGGGTTGTCAATTCTTAGAATTGTAAAATTCCATCGCTAACATAAGTTTTAGTTTTTGCATTAGAGGAACCCTTTTTATGCAATTCTCGGAATGCTTAATTCGAAACAAATTTTAAGATTTTCAAGAAAATTCAGCAGAAATACACTTACATATATGCTAATGTAAGTGTAATAGTGAAGGCATCCAGGGGCTACACTCAAATCCGATAAGTAACCACGCTGTACTCCTGGAACACGAATTTTAACATTTTATATTATTTTAAACTCTCCTAAAGTTATAATTTTCAAGAATAAAAAAATTCTTATTAGCAGAATTGGCCGAGGGGATGAGATCCATAACTCCTTAACGGGTGGGCCAATTGTGCCTTAATTTAGTATGAATAATGTACAACGTGCCCTGGGGTATTTGGCGCCAAAGTCCGCCTATGCTCCAACCACCCCTCTGTCCGGATTTGTATGATTTTGCTGTAGATACAATATGCTCATAACTTTCCTGTCTTCAAAACAACTTTATACACACGGCACAAAATATAATATATACACGTCGGCATAAAATGTAATATATACACGTCACATCATTATTATACATATTTTCAATATCATACTAATACAATTCTTACAAACACAAACAGTAAATAAATTCACACGGGTTTGTATAATATATGCTGTGTGCTACAATACACACGGGTAAACAACACGTTTTACAAACATAACACATTGTACACAAAAATACCGCGACTATATTTACGTTCCCACTACATTTTATAAAAAAATACAAATTCGCTCATGTGAAGTGAAGTTAAGGGCTTCGGCCCGTCGTCTTTGGGATTCACGACTTAATACGTCCTCCGGCTTCACATACGGTAATTTGTTCTCAACGCATTGTTACATTACCGCCTCCGTCACATAAAAATTTGTCGCCAAATTTTCCTAATTCTGTCAATATACCATTATCCACATTGCAAACAAAAATCAATAAAATGAAACCATTCACTCAAAATTCAATTGCTAACAAATCAATCAAAGCAACCATTCATTATACGGCAATTATTTATGTCAGTCAGGGTCTTCTTTTTAACGGAATAGGTTTTTAACTATTGTCTATAGTCCATCGCGTTGAAACCAATGAACCATAATAAGCACTATAAACCAACCCTGCCATGCTGCACCTTAATAATCCGGAATCACGCCAGTCGTTTCTTATAAAAGTTTTACCTTCCGCATAAAAATACCGTGGCCACACTATATGCACGTAGTAATTGATCAAGCCACCACGAATATGAGTTTATCGGAATATTATGCGGTGTAGATACGGGCCTGTTTACTCATGACATGAAGAAAGGTAATCCATTTCATTAACAATCGTGATTCCAAACGCTAGACTTTTCGACGGAAGGTAGTCACCATTCACAGACAACAATCGTTTGTACGCAATGCAACAACATCAATATTTGTTCGCATTTGGGTTTCACAACGTTATACCATAAAGCATACAAATAAATATATGATTACCTTACGTACGAATTTGCAACAGTATCTTTACGAAACACATTTTATACAGTACATTCCCATTCATCTACAGTCCGCAACAAAATTTTCTGTCTGCGGCTTCGCAAAAAGTGACCTGGACTTTAAATAATTTTTTATATTGACGGAAATACCATGTATCATGTTCTGTGACCACTTACAATTTAAGTTTCGGTTGTCAAAACAAATGTTTGATTTTACATGTTGTTGAAATATGCATATATAGCCGAAAAAACCCACAAATATATAATACCTTTTTGAATCTAGTAAACGAAAATCTTTTTCAAACAGTGTAAAAAAATTTACACTCTGAAGAATTCTTGTATGTGGATATATTATAGGGACACGGCAGTGTCACTATCATATGTTTTGTGCCAATACTGGTGCATTTTTAACAAACATGTTTGGATTTTTTAAAACACATATGGTTTATGTCCTTTAGAAGTATTATTTTTAAGATGCGCGGTTTGGTCAGTTTTGGAAATAGCCCATGTTGACTGATTATTTTTATTATTTCGACCGAGAGGACACATGGTTTACTGCTCGAACAGAGCGCATTAAGTTAAGGGAAACTTTGAGAACACTTTTTGAATGAATAGAGGTTTGTTTGGGACGTCGAGTCAAATTCCACAAACATACTTTGGTAAATGGAATAGGGATGTGCATGTCGACATTTCGTTCCGTATTCGTTTCTCAACTTGTTTATAATTTTCATTTTCATGGATAACAGCAAAGAAAGACTGTTGTTTGTTTATATTACTAAATAAATTCGACATAGCTACTTGAATGGCTTCCAGGTATCTTCGGCAGTAGCTAGATGTTGTTATAATCTGTGCATATTACAGCGTTGAACACTGTATATTCGTACTCAAAATCCAAAATCCCAGGGTCAGCCGAGGACCTTGGGGTAAGTCTTCGGCCTGCGCAGGGTGAATCATCCGGCTAGCGGGGGGAGGGTGCCTCTTTCTAAACCATTTCCGCTGAGCCAGGAGCTTAGCCAAGGAGGAGGGACGAGGTCGCGCCCACCCGTGCAACCAAGCGCGCCATCAGTGCGGGATGACAAAAAGCGAAGTGCGCGTAACACCTACGCTAAATCAGGTTACGCTCTGCTCCGCCTAGCAAATCCTGTGTCCCCAATTCCCAATGCGGAATGTTATGGCTACGCCTCTGCGCTCTGTTCCTTTGGGCTCCTCCGATAACAAGTTACGACCGGCTCTCAGTCTCCGAATAAAAAACTTTACGAATCGTATCACATACCACAGAGAAGAAACGTAAACCGCCAAATGAACTATATATGTATAGCCGATCCGATGAAATTTCGGCTGTTCTTATATTTTTGCAGAATACTTTGTTATACGTCACTTGTTTCAATTATGTATGTTATGTTTGTTGTCCTAGAAATGTGCTCTTAAAAGTCTACCTCAACTTTGCCAGATATACTAGGCCGTATTGAGCTCGCCTGTTCACACATGCCGAACTCGGTTCTACCGCTAAGCCGAGCTTAGAGCCCAAATTTTTACCTGTATTATATATCGTATTTTAAGCTATTTGATGATAACACTAACAGATTGGTGTCAATGTTAAATGACCAAATTTCATGATCATATTTTTGACCCTAATTTAACCCTGAATCTAAAGAGTGTCTTATTACCTTGTAGAAGGAGTAATACAAGGTAACAATGCTACTATGTAACATGTAAAATGCATATGTTGATTAATGTAAAATTTTGGAAACAAGTGTTTCGAAACACGTTTTAATGTAATAACGGTGACGCAGCTGCATGGCGCAACTTCCTAACACCATGCCCATACGACCCCGGCTATCATAACCTCAAGGGCGGACCCTAAGTTTTCTATTTTAGCCACTTTTCTTGGTCAGACCCAAGAAGTTACGGAGCTTAGCAGGCCGCAGGCGCGCTTCACGGGGTGTGTTCGGACCCCGCCCGATTGGTTGCGCACGTGTCTAGTATCTGGGTATGATTGCTGAGGTCCCCCAGGGAGGTTGACACCGAAACCTGCTCACAGGCCATAATGTCAAACCGATATTCCCTGTCCTAATCTAATGGAAGTTGATTTGCTTAGCGAATTCGCAATGAAACGCGTGGTAATTTGAGCTTTGCTATGTGAATTTTGAACTCTGTCGAGTTATCCCTAGCAGAACACTTGGTTTGTTGTAACCGTATGGCCCCCACAGGGTTCCGACATGCCCTGAAAGGTTAACGTCGGACTACCTAGTTCACCTCTGAATAGTCTGATTGTGTTAATTACCTATAGATTATGTTTTCCTAGTAAAATTTGTCTTTATCCGTGTGTACTAATTTCACAAATGAGATCGGTAAGTAATCTTTCATGGACCACTCTCGCTGTAGTACCGTTACGCAAACCGATCAATATTGGCGGCGGACCGCTCGTGTCAGGGCTTGGGGTATTTTCGTCCGCAAGCCATGGCACGAAGGGTCAGCCCGTCCGTCTGGACATCCTTATCACGCTAAGATTCCAATAACACGGACACGTCAATTGATTTTCAAGGATTTATTCGCAAATGATGTACAAACTCAATTAATAATGGGCATCAGGTAAAGTACACATGTAATTTATAAATGATGACAATGATACGTTACCCGTCCGAGTATTCGTCCCCGTGTCTAATGCGAAGGAGAAGGGAGCGGCGCGAGCGAAGGCGTTCCCGGCAAGGCCGGACCAGAATCTATATACCCGCAACGTTCCACGTCGAACGTTAACTAAGTCAGCTGTCGCTCGGGTTGTGCGTCTGGCGTGCTTCGAAGTTCGCTCTCAACAACGCGCGGCAATGCATACAATTCGAGCTATGCGGGGAAGGGGTATAGCAGTGACCGGGCATGAATTTGGGTACGGGGAAAGCAGGGGCCTACAGTACAAGATAAAACTTAATCAAGTTAACAAAATCGACTATGGTACAAGGCATAACATTGTCCAGGCAAAACATAACTTATAAATGTCAGTAAGCAAAGACTATCAATCCCGGTTTAACCAACGAGTCGCCTACATCTCAGTCCGAAGATAAAACGCGGTCCACGTGCATCTCTCGTCCTACGCTGGCGGCCTAGCGTCCCTATCAGGTCACTGGTGCATTCCGTTCTGCAGCCAGGCTTTTCTCTAATCCTCCTATAGCCGATATCTCCGAAATTTGAGAAGTCCAGCCGGGAATTCGGTGCCCGGAGTCCTACTAGTCTATAACCGGTAGACCGGTGATGTCGCGGCCGATTTTGGTGGCGGAGTATCACTTGAACTACGCTATGTCGGTGGAGGAACAGAGTTTTACTCATTTGAACGGTCGCCCTTGGTCATTGTGTTGACAGCCTAAGTAGTTGGGGTAAGGGCGGCTGTCGCCTCTAGCGATTTCCTAAACGACCGAGGCCGTAATTTCAACCATTCTGACGGACTGCCGTGTTCGTCCTACAACTGGGACTCGTTTCGCTTGGGGATTTTTCTTTTGGGGCTGTTTTGGGTTGGTGCCGTTTCCTTTTCTTGGTTTTTTCTTTTGGTTTCTTTCGTTTCTGTTGTTTCTGCTGTTCCTTTTGTTTCCGTTGTTTCCTTTATTTCTGTTGTTTCCTTTTGTTGCTGTTGTTTCCTTTGTTTTGCAGTCCTCTCTCTATCGAGCTCATCCTATTGCCTTACTACACTGTACATATCGAAATTGTACAGTGTCTCGACTGCACTATCGAAATTGTGCAGTCGAGTTATCACCCAAAATTTTAATGAAATTTACCAGAACTCGATAGTCGAGTGGATAATACGGAAAAATCTGCAGCGGACTTAAATTCTCCGTGCAGGATCTAAACCTAACAAGGGAAAATGAAAAAGGAGAGAGAGAGAAATAGTGCAAAAGCTCAATCGGGGCATACATAGTACATAGCCTAACGGGCAACCAGTTGTAAAATAGAAACTGCTTAAACTCAGCGATCAAGTCGCTCAAAGACGAAAAAAGGGGGTTTTGCACTTACTGGGGTTGGAGACAAAACGATTCGCGAAGGGTCACAATTTTTAGCTTTATTAAAATGGAAGTATTGGGATTTCATTTTGATTGTTGCACACCCTATCGTGCCGATCCGTTCATGTTCAAATATGAGGTGATTTCCTACATGTCACCGTGGAGCTTAACCACGTGTTCTTGTCACAATGAGACATGGTAACTTAATCGCCTGGTCGAGGCAGTTTCACAGTAGGCCTTTTGAAGAAGTGTCTTTTACCAGTACTTTGGTCGGGAGTGTCACGGGGCTGACTGGGTCTCGGGCATTCGGAACTAACCGCCATACCAGTTTCGAGTCACCTTTAGTAGTAAACACGCCGCCTGGTAGCATAGGTCGGAGATAAAGCAAGACGCCAGCTTTCAAACAATGTATAAGTGTGGCTCCTTGCGGAGTGCAAAAACCTTAGGCTCAAGCTGGAATTCCTAGTATTTGTTTAGTCTTTTGAATTCCCCAAATTTTCTTAACTCGTCCTGATAAAAGAAATTTTGGGGCTTTCCAAAGCCCGACGGAGGCTAATCCCCCGTCCCTAACTGCAACGTCGGTTCGAGCTCAAGCAGCGGCATGAGCGCCGAACGGTCTACTAAACTATAAATTTATAAACCATGATCGTAATCAGAAACGAGCGAGTGAGCAAATCCCTAAGGTTTCGTTGTGAAGTTTTACCGTGGTCAGCTCAGGAAAATTCGACAGCCCTAACTCAAGAGTGACAAGTCATGTAAAAGCGCGTGGACGATGAGCGTCCGTTTTGATTTGCCTTACCTATGACCACGGGGAATCAGAACTACTTCGACTTTGTTGTCCCCAACTCAACACCTTCCGTGCCTTCGCCCAAGATGCCCAAAACGAAACTCGACTGGAGGAGGTTGGTCAAGAAACTTGAAAGGTAGAACAAGCTAGCATGTAAAACGGAACGTCCACTAACGGACGGGAATGTCAACTGTTGCTATGAAAATTTTATATTGACGAACGGTCTGTTACAACCACAAATGGGGAAAATAAACCCCCATGCGCTTGACTCTCATCCCGACTTACTAAGTTCGATCCGGGACAGCAATTGCTAGTCCCCTTCCGTGAGGCGACGGGCGCCTACACGGGTCCTCCAACGTCGAATCCCGTTCCAAACCAAGTAAGCAAAAACACAAGAAAGCTAAAAGCCAAGGCGAAACCGTACAATAAAACTAGAGCGTCGGAGCCGGTCAGTAAAGTCGACCGAACTCCGCGCTGTCGAAGTCGAACTGATTCGAAGAGACGACGCGGTAGTCGTCGCTTCAAAATTTTCTGCCGTGTTGAAGCATGGCGATTTTGTCGCCATCCAATCGGCGACGTTCTCTCGACGCCCACTTTTTCGAGGTCAAACCCGGGCGCCCAATCGAAAAATTCCCCAACTTTTATTTTTGACAGCTATCGTAAACCCTGGGACCCCGTTAGAGAGAGTCGGCTTCAATCGAAATCGCCGACATCAAATTTGAACCCTCCGATTACTCGGAGGTCGACCATCTGCGAGTTTTCTCCCAAAATCTCCGATTTTAGCCCATCTGTACCCCCAAAGTTCATGTCAGAAACTTATCCAAAACCCATTACTCAGATCTTTTAAACCCCTTGCATAATCTAGCTTGGTCGTTACCCCCAGATGTCCCACGAAATCGATTAAATCACCCGTCAGATTTAAAATTTCAAACCCAAGTTTGGTACGTAAATACGCTCGAAGTAAGCTGGAATCTGTCTTCTTCGCCTCCTTGCCCTCGTTCATCAAATTTTCCCCCAGCTAACTCGCCGATTTAAAGCCAAATTTCTGCTATTTAGCGAGTTAGCTGCCTCATCCATCACCTAATTAAGCTTATTTGGAGGGCATCTGGGGCT
Organism: Trileptium ribeirensis; assembly: GCA_030248225.1. Taxonomy (NCBI): domain Eukaryota; kingdom Metazoa; phylum Nematoda; class Enoplea; order Enoplida; family Thoracostomopsidae; genus Trileptium; species Trileptium ribeirensis. Next base: position 56,536 of record JASANE010017563.1, read on the forward strand.
AAATTTTGTCGTCTTATCCATGGATAAACGTGCTAACATTGCACGTTTGTATGTTGGCTTACAAAATAAAGCCAAACATTCCTAGCATTCTCAACATTCCTAGCTAAATTTCAAATGTCCCGACAGGGCGTCTTCGGACGTCCCGAAGGGGGGGAACCTAAGAGGGAACTGAACTGATTTCGCGGTCGTGGGTGCAGCCCATTTCGATGTATCCGTCAACCTATCGGGGGTCCTATTCAGGAACTTCCAGGACCCGCGGGAGGGCCCTAAACCTACCCCCCGTCTTTCCTATTCCTAGGCGTCCAGTCCGTCCGTAAAACTCACGAATTTAATGTCGTTTTGTACGTCTTGTCCTCACGCATCCCGTTTTTTGTCAGTTTCCTATATGTTACATATATATATATATATATATATACAAATACATACATATCTATACACATACACATACACATACACTACTCATGAGCACACATTACACATGAGACACACAGGCGACCTGAGCGGCAGAAAGGTCGCTCGAGTCCACACTAGAAACATGCAGAACCACAACAACAACAACAACAGCAACACACACACATACACACACACAGGGCGACAGTAGCGACGACAACCGACCAAAGAAGTCGGTTAGAGAGAGTGGAAAAGAAAAAGAAGACGGAAAAGGAAGGGCATGGGAAGGAAGTCGGGACAGGGGGTTCCCGAGGGAATTTCGAGGGGCTGGGGTGAATTTCGGTCCCAGGACGAAGAACGGGGCCGAACGATACCAAACACGAGGGGGTTAGTCACAGTGGCGGGTCGGGACCCAATTTTGGGTTCCGACATATATTAGTATACGGGGTTTCAGCGGGCTCTCCCGCGCTAACGGCTGGGCGGAGCGACGCCCACCGGGCATCGTTGAACTCGCCTTGGGAAGGCGATTCAGACGAGGGGTGTTTTCCCTGCCTTAACGGCAGCGGGTAGAGGAGCACTAAAATCACGACTGTTAAAGACTGTTAAAGAGAGTGTCGGCAAAAAGTGGGGGCGCATTTTCGGCCGTCCCGGGTTAACGGGGCGACGGATGGAGACCCGCCGGGCATCTTTGAAGATGTCTCGACGTGGCGAATGTGATGAGGGGCGGTTTGCCTACTTTTGGGTTGGGGTTAAATTTTCGGTCGTGCTGTACCCACTTGCAGTCGGTACGCCAAATTGGAGGGGCACCTTATCGGTCATAAAGGGCTAACGCGAAGTCGGACAAAGACCCGCCGGATATCGTTGTGCTCGCCAGGAGCAGGCGGATAAAATGAGGGGTCGCATGAGCACATTTAGGGTCGGGGGTCAAATACGGAGTTGGTACAAAACAAGCGGAATTTTATGTTGAATTTCCGTGGTACGGTATAAAACAGGGAAATGAGTGATCTAGCGGCGGAATGACTGGTCGGGTCGAGACCCGCATGGCCTCGTCAGATGCCTAAATGGGTAGAATACTTGGAAACACGCATACTTTCAAGCACTAATCCGAGGGCTACCAGAAAGGCCAGTTGTTAGTATGGTGGTCAGGCAACTTTGGGCGTCAAAGGATGTTATAAAAGAAAGGTTTTGATACGGTGGGGCGGAAAAATAGACACACCGAGTCACGAAGGTCACGCAATACACATATATATGCATAACTATATTCCCATATAAGCCTAGGTTAGGTCCACTCGGAACCATGGTCTCCAGCCGAACCTAGCGTAAGTATTGGCTGTTAATTGAATGTTTACCTGTTTGTCCTTAGAATATCTCAGGTGATCCTCCAGCAAGTTGCGATGTTTCGAGCTCGTTCGAAAGCCCGAAAAATTCTCTACCGAAAAGTACTCGGGACGTTTTCGGTAAATCTGAACCGTTGGACGGTTACGGGCCGATAAACAGGCCCGAGGTCCGTCATTTCCGAATAATCGGAAACTACCGTAACCCATTTGTTTCAGCTTACTTTTGCGACCATTAAGCTATGGTTCGCTTGAACCAGGTAAAGTTGATAATCCTGATTTAGATTACTTTCCGACCCCTTAAATCGTCCGAGGCCTCCTATTCCCGGACGGTCTAAATTTTGAATTTCCAATAGGGAAATGGGGGAAGCAGTCGGGTTCCGTTCAGATCTTCCATCTCAGTGCCAGTTAGACGCTCCTTTCTATTTTTTTTCTAGATTCGTACCTTCACCCTAATCAAACATTCCACTTGTCTGGTTGGACTCGTCCGACATGACACCCGATGATAAAATAAAAACATGCAATGGCCAAAAATCATACCAACAACAAAACGTATCAATGGCAAACAAAGCAAATATATGGATGACAAACAAAGCAATTAACGATAGCCATGACACCAGGCGACACGTGAGAGCCTTATCCCCGTAACCTCTATCTGGTTCGATTTGAGACGCGTTTAGGCCATTTCTACATGGAAACCCTGTAAAACACGCGTAACGGGCCGGAACGGGCCTGTTACATCTCTTATATTTTTAAATGGAAATTTTCGGACTTAATTATTCGGGTTGGAAACAGTTTTCTCTGTTGTCCCTGTGATCTGGTTTTGACCGGAAAATAAACTATGCTCTGCAGATAATATGGTACAATATGGTACATGAAAATTCCGGCTTCCTAGTTTACTTTTTGGAAAGTTGCTCAAAATATGTTATTCGGTGCCGATTTAGCCGTATTTCCGACGAGTCCTCCTTAGATCCTAGCAATTTCTATATCCTGAAAAGTCCTGAAAAGTCCTCCTCTTATATTTTAAAGGGGCGAAAAGGACTTTGCACTACGTTTGAAAGAAAATTTATCAACCTGGTTAAAAGTCGCTTTATTCCATTGTTTCTGCCCTGGTGCCATGGTAAATATACATAGACATGCAGATTGAACAGTACAGATAAGTGCAACATGAGTATTACAATGCAATGTTTATACATATCCTCAACGCATAATTATATACTGTTTACAATTTGTCGGCCCAACGCAACCGGATCGGGTTTACCGTCGGTGCCATTGGCAGTTCATAGTGGTGACTATAAAGTTTTCCTCTAGTCAGTGTTCATATGGTGGTGTCGGAGGTTCCACTTACATTGTCAAACCCAGCTATCAGATATTAGTTCCTTTTGAACCCAGTTGCGGAAGTACCCTATATAGGGTTCGACCACGCGGGGCTCCGAAATCTCATTGCCGTCAACAATGTTTTCCCAAGCTCCCGATTCGTTTAATTCGGGTGGATAGTCTGGCATCGACGATTTCTGTAATCTGTCAGGAAATTGCCATTTAATGTCTTGGAATATTTGGGTAAATTCGTCGTGCCATTCGATCGTATTGTCCTGTCCAATGTCCCAATGTGGAGAAGGCGGGGCAATAATTGCTCGGGCTCCGTCATTGAGAAGGTAGTCGAATGAGCATATATATCGGCGTACTCGACGCATAACTTTGCTGGGCGTGTCCAGTAAACGACCTTCGTGCGGTTTCGATCGTAGGGCCGTTTTATATCCGCCAAGGATCATTATTGTCTTGGTTTGTGGCGTGGCGATGCACGTTGCCAGCCGAACGAGAAATTGCATGGTGGCTCCCGGCCATGCGATGGCGAACCACCCTTTTGACGCGGCCATATTGACCAAGGGCGCTGCTAACGAATCGCCCAAAATCAACACAGTTGGCCAGGAGGCGACGTTATGGCGGAGGAAGGTTCGCACTTCCTCCAATAGACGGCCCATGACATTGTGGCAGGGTCGCGGTCGTTTGCCGAACTTGATGTCGTCCGGCCCTAGGCCGATTCCCCAGAATGAGTCGGATCGGTTTGCCTCGAGCAATTGGGCAAATCCGGTGGCTAACAGGGCGTCTCTGAACCTAGGAAGTTTGAACTTTTCCAGCAGCACCGTTCGCATGAGGTGAGGAAGTACTGGGCGGAGGCGCTCGGTTGTCTTTGAGTCCAGGAACTTTTGTTTGTTCCTACGGGAGATGGCTTTCACGTCTCGAGCTCCCATTTTCAGGTCCGATATGTCTTGTTTTGCTTGCTCCTCGTCGAATAAATAGGTGACGAGGAGCTGGTAGCCTTGCTCCGTCGAGGCGTATTCGATGGGATATTGTTTTATTGTTTGGCTCAACGGAGCCATGTTGGAGAGTTCCGGCCAGTGTGTGCCTTTGGACAGGAACGTCTCGATTGGAGCGCCATAGTTTATGGTGTAGTACGGCACGCGAGGTTGCGGAAGTTGCTCCATATCTTTGAATGATTTGGTGATTCCTGCAATAGTATTCATCGCCATTAGTGGCGGCTCTTGAGGGAGTTTGGTGGCGGGAGCTCGAGTTTTCTGGGGTGTTTCTCGAGTGATTTAAACGTTACAACCGTCGCTCGCGAGGCGGTTGTCTCGGAGGTCGGACCACTTCTAGTCCGATATCTTCAGGTCGTAATTGTCTTTGTCCACTGTCCTCGTCGGGTTCCAAGTCCGGATGTGCGGATAACATGTCCTCGATGTCCTGTTCATCAAAGATGTCCCTAAAAGGTTCAAACATGTCGTGCCGTGCACGAGCACTACCAGATGGATAATCCATCGGCATAACAGGGTCACGATGTCGAGTCGGTGGAGCGAGGGGTATAGTCCGTCGAGCTGGTGTCGTAATTTTAGGTTCCAATCGTCGGGTGTCCAAGCGTGGTATTACGACTCGGGCTTCTTCTCCATATGGTATGTATTCTTCATACCAACGACAACGGTCCCTGGCTTGCCTATGTGGCTGTCGGCGAGTAGGTTGAGGGGGTTCTTCCCTCTCCTTAACCTCGGGCGCAGAGGGTCCCATCTCAGGAGATCCCTCGCTCTCCTCTGTTGGAGGATCGAGTTCAAAGTGGGGCCTTCGCCGGGGTCCCGGTAAAAGTTGACTAAGAGGTATCTCATCCTCCTCGTCTTCCCAACTAACTTGTGATTGGGCCCTAGCGGGGGTTTGTCTACGTGGTTTGGCGCGTGATGGTCGTGTTAGAACTCCCTTAAGGGTGGAGGGAGCGCTACGCGGCGGCGCTCTTCCCTTCCTCCCGGTAGAGGAGCCTTTAGTTGATTCGCCAATGGTTGATATTGTCTCATTGTCCTTGTCTACAGTCCGTGGTCGTAATCGTTTCGGTCGACCGCCTTCCGAAGACTCGGAAGGTCGACGTTGTTTACTTGCCTCTCGTTGTCGAGCTAAACTCTCAATAAATTCTTCTACAATCCCGTCGGCAGCTACTTGGTCTTCCGAGGGGATGTATTGTATGGGGGATCCCCTTAGGTACTCCATCAGCTCATTTGCATCTTGTATTTCTCCTCGGGCGCGGGCGGCTTCCTCTCTTTTCCTTCTTATCTCCTGCATTTCCCATTCCCATTGTGCTAGTTCATTTTGTCTTCGGGTGGTCCATCGACCAAAGGATGGTACCTGTGGATCTTTGGTTCCCCGTTCCTGCAAGGGTGATAATAGGGGTGGAATTATCCACTGTTGAGGCGGTGTCGGAAAATCGGCGATTTCCGGTGAAGTGGTCTCCGGGCTTATGGATGATGCTTGTTCGCTAGTCGGCGCGGGAACCTTAGTTGGTTTTCGTCGTGGTTTAGGCTGAGGTTTTGGTGTTGGCGCGGGTTCCAGTGGAGGTTGGCTGGTTGCTGGGACGGATTGTGCGGGTTGTGGCCTTGGAGGGGTGTGAAATGGTGTGAGCCATTCATCTGGAACGTAGTCCTCTATGGTGGCTTCGAATCCCTGCGGCATCAGGGGAGTGTGTGGAAGTGGTGTGGGTGGGGCGGAATATGCCTGACGAGGTATGGAATAGGGTTGTTCGTAAGACGCCGAATGTTCATAATAGGTGTAGTATGGTGTTACTGGCTGGTCTGTTTCAGTCATTAAGTGTTGTGTCTGAGGACTGCGAGATGTTTGAGTGGCGATTGCGGCTCGGTGTTTTGCAGGCGTGAGGGGCGAAGTTTGGACAGCATGTTCGACTGCTGACGTTGGGGATGCCGCTTGTTCTGGAGTGTGAGGCGAGTCTTCGTCCGGGTCCTGTGAAGCGAGTAATTCCACAAGACCTAAGTCGTTTACATTGAATGGTCGCAGTGCGCGTCCGTTGTCTGAGCGTTTCACCCTTAGAGGCCTTGTAGCCTCATCAGTCCGAGCGGCTCGTTCTTGTTCTTGTAGAGTTACTGGGGCGGTGTGTTGTCCATACTCAGGCGAGAAAGTACCTGGTGGTTTATCCAGTGCGTAAGGTAACTTAGCGGAGTCCTGGGTTGCGAGTTCCTGTGATATAGCGGGCCATTCGGTGTCCGGGGTTCTGTCAGGGTCACAGAGGGGAAGCCTATTTTGTTGCGGAGCTCCGGAGGAGTCTTGGGCTTGAATGGTCAGCTGTTCTACTGCGGCGCGGTGGATGTCTGCCTGGGCTTGCGTGTATTCTAAGTTAGGTTCTCCAATCTCGATGCTAGCGACGTCGGATGCACCATCAATCTCCTGACGCAACCGATCTACTGCTTCTGGGTCTGCAGCCTGTAATTCCCTAGTGAAATATTTGTCAGCGAGGATAGTTTCTCCGGGTTCCTGTAGCGCAGCCTCAATATATGCGGGAGGGACTGCCTTAAGTAAATCAGCCATGTCGGGGAAACTACTCAGCGGGCGATAGCATGGCTTGGTACGATTGATGTGGACCACATGATCGGACGCGTTAGGTTGTCCGGGGAGTTTAACGCAAATGCAGGGGAGCATTATTTTGGTAATCTGGTATGGTCCACACCATCGGCGTTCTAGTTTGCGCGATAAGCCTGGGGTGGTATAATATCGATACACCCATACATGGTCATTAATACGGTAGTCCGGGACCTTGATCTTACGATTGTAATAGCGTTTTCGGTATTCCCGAGCAGATTGCATGGACCGATAGGCCCGATCCCTAATGGTGGCTAACCAACGTTGCACATTAGCGCGATATGCTTCTGCTCCGGGGTAGCGTCCCCAATCAGTTTGTGTTTCGATTCCACCCGGCACTCGGGGTTGGAATCCGTGCATGAGCATGAATGGTGGATAGTGCGTGGAAGCGTGTACTGCTGAATTGTAGGACATGATGCAATACGGCAGGACTTCGTCCCATGTAGTATGGTCCTTTTCAGGTAATGCTACTCTTAGGAGGAATAGTAGGGTACGGTTAAAACGTTCGATTTCTCCGTTTGCCTTCGGGTTGTAACTGAGCGTTTCGCGTTTAAATGTATGTAGTCTAGCGCACAAGGCTTCCATTACTTCGGAGACGAAACATCCGCCTCGGTCTGAGACTAGTTCTTCGGGTGCGCCATAGCGGCACACCACGTCTTCGACGAAGACCTTGGCTACGCTCTTGGCGGTTTGGTCCGGTAAAGCAGCGGCAATAACTAGTTTTGTGAATTGATCGATGAAGGCGATTACGTACCTATTTCCGTTACGGGATAACACCCGTGTGTCCAATATGTCAACAAACATACGATGCATGGGTGCACTAGCCAACGGGTTCTCTCCGAGCGCGGCTCGAACATTTTGTGGTAGATTGCGTGATCGCTGGCAGAGCACACACCGCTTAACGTATTCGTCCACGTCCTTACCCATGGTTTCCCAGTAGTAGAATTGTTTAAGTTTACTCAGTAGTCGATCCCTACCTGGGTGTCCACCAAATAATGTGTCATGTTCGTGCTTGAGTATCTGTCGTATGAGTAGTCTGGGTACGCATAATTTTGGTCTATGGTCGTTCGGCATGATGGGGTGTAAGTATAGAATGGCAGTGTCGGGGCAGAGCCTGTAATGGTGGGCTTCCAATTTGAGGGCGGTCGCTGCCTTTTCATCGGCGGGCGACTGTCGTGTATGTAAATACCACCAAATAGGACCAAATTGTTTATCCCTGCGTTGAATATATGGTAAGTAATTGAGAAGGTTCCTCCCTTCATATTGTTGGAAGTGTGGTAAGTATATGTGTTCTCCAGTGTCGTAAACCTGTTCAGGGCGATGTAGTTGTATTCGAGGTCCGCATGCGTAAGCAACCTTAATTAATGTGTCAAACTCCTCTACTTCGGGTAAGCCTCCATATCTCTGTCTAACAGTTGTCGGTAGCGTCTGTGGTCTAGCGGGTTCAGGTGTACCAGCCGTAGCGCGAGTTGAGCTTTCACTCGCTGCGATAGGAGCGGGCGGTGTCGGAGCGGTTGGGGGTTCTTGGGGTTGCGGGGGTCTGGCGGGTGGTTCGGGTGCTGGAGAGGGTCCGTGGGTCGGTCCAACAGTGGGTTCTGGCGGTCCTGGGGCAGTCGTCCGTCTCCCGGGGATCTCAACTCCTTCAGGCCATGGGTCATCTATGTCTCCACAGAAGATGAAACGTGTCGGATCCGGTAGGGGGTCATGATCGGATCCTCCGAACATACGATAGAAACGTTCTCTAACGTACTCGGGTGGTAGGGTGACAGGAGCGTCCGGTGGAAGTCCCAAGAGTTGTCGAGTAAGTCGTTTCCAAATTTCTTCGGTAGGAAATCGTCGGGGCGGTTTAGCTGGAGCTTTGCCTTTACCGCGATCCTGTCCTTTAACGGCTACAGCAACCATTCGAGGATGGTCCTGTTCGTCCTGTTCAGCTTCGTCCGAGGAATAAGAAAATTCCACGTCATGTCGGGGATCGCGTGAAAGTCCGTCGGCGTTGGCATTAGCCTTACCCGGTCGGTATTCGATGTTGAAACCACCGAATTCCATCAGTAATTCGTTGCGCCATTGGGCTAGCCGCGAGTTACGCGGTGGTCTCTCGAACAGTGCCTTAAGTGGCTTATGGTCAGTCTCAACATGGAATTCATGTCCAAGGAGGTAATGTCGGAAGTGTAAGGCAGCCCATCGTATGGCGAGAGCCTCAGTCTCGATGGCAGGGTATCGACGTTGATAGTCCACAAGTGATTTGCTCGCGTAGGCGATGGGCAGTGTCCCCTTGTCGGTCTTTTGCGAAAGCACTGCTCCGAGGGCATATCCAGAAGCGTCCGTTTGGAGTATGAAAGGTTTAGAAAAGTCCGGGTATATGAGTAATGGTTCTTGTACCAATGCCTTGCGTAGTTTTCCGAATGCTTCTTCGCATTGCGGTGTCCACTTAAATTCACTGTCCTTTCGTCGAAGTGCGTTGAGCGGTTCACAAATTTCAGAGTAGTGTGGTATGAATTTGTGATAGTATCCTACAAGTCCTAGAAAGCTTTGTAATTGTTTGAGGGTTTCCGGTCGTTTGTAATTATCAATTGCGGCGGTTTTCTCGGGGTCGGGTTTAACTCCCTCTGAACTGATGATGTGTCCGAGATATTTTAATTGTTTCTGCCCAAATTGGCATTTCGAAGGTTTTAATTTGAGATTCGCCTTGCGGAATCTGTCAAATACTGTTATTAAGTCCGCTAGGTGTTGTTCGAATGTGGGTGAAAAGACCAATATGTCATCTATGTAGATTAGGCATCGTTCCCATTCTAGACCCTTTAATATGATTGACATACACCTTTGAAAGGCGCCTGGTGAGGAATTCAGTCCGAATGGCAGAACGTTATATTCATACTGTCCGTGGACAGTGACGAAGGAGGTTTTCTCCTTGGTCTCGGGGTCCAATTCTAGTTGCCAGAAACCTTTGTTAAGATCTAAACTGGACATGAATTTGGTGTTTCTGAGGCAACCTAATATGTCATCTATGCGAGGTAGTGGATATAAGTCTCGTTCCGCAACTACGTTGAGCTTACGGAAGTCGACACATAACCGTAATGTACCATCACTTTTGGTGACGTACACTATGGGAGAACCCCAAGGTGAATCTGATGGCGTTATAAGACCTGCTTCTACCATGTTGTTTAATTCCTCACGCAAGGGTTCCCTTAATGAATGTGCTAGACGATAGGGTACCTGTTTGATGGGCCTTGCGTCTCCAGTAACGATCCTGTGCTGGTGCACACCGCATCTGCCGAGATCAAACGGGTGTACACTAAATATGTCTGCGTTTTCGGAGATAGTTGTTTTCAATTGTTTGAGTTCGAAAGGGTTTAGGGTCGTTTGTCCAAAGTCAATTTTGCTCAAGACTTGTATGGATCGCTCGGTGTCGATGGTCTTCTTTTGTTCGCTTATGATTTGGACAACGTTGTCTCGTGTAACCCCGATGTTGTTGCATTGCTTGGTGCGTTTTGGAGGGTCTAGCTGTAGCAAACGCTTGTTACTGTCATATAAGAACTCAACCTCGTTGTCGTCTAGCATCTCGATATGCCCTATTGTCTGTCCAGCATGTATGGCGACGGGAAAGTTCCCAAAGTTCATTAGTGCTATTGGTATCATGCGTTGGCCAGTAAGTACCAGAGAGTGGGCGATGGCAACGTCCCTAATGAAGGGGTCAGGCACAAATAAGGCTTGACCAGTTGGTGGTTGGGTGATTTCCGGGATGGCGTTGATAAATAACTCTGTGTTCGGTGGTACTTGAGTGTATTTCCTGGTTACGACGTTGATGACTGGCGGTCTGTAGTCCCCTTGGTCGGCGAAAGGTGCCGAGCAATTCTCAGTCCCGTTAGATAAATCCAGGCAGCGGTCCTTGAAGTTTATGGCGACGTATGGTAGTAATGCCATAAAGTCAGTGCCTAAGATACATTCGTACGGAGTATCTGTTGTTACCTGAAAATCGCACGGTGTACTTAATGATCCTATTGTGATCGGTGCTTTTACTACTCCGCTGATGGTCAGTTCTTGTTGTGTAGCCGATACTATGCGGGTAGTGGTCGTGTCACGAGGGACCAGTCCTAAACGGGCAGCTAAGGCTTGGGACATAATTGAGACGTCGGCTCCGGTGTCGACTAGTGTCATAACTGGGGTACCAAGTATGGTTGCATTAATGAGCAGTGGAGTATTACCTGCGTTCATAGTGTTTAATTGTCTAGTGAACACGCCTTGGCGAGGTCCACGACGTAAGTCGCGAGTAGGAGCGACAAATAGTTCGTCGTCCTCGATAAAGACAAGTTCTTCCTCGGAGGAGTTACGTGATGTTAATAGTCTATTCGAACGACGTGGGGCACGGCTGGACGCAACGGACACGCGCGGCGTTCCCGAAGGCCCAACCGTGACCTCGGTCGGCGAAGTCCTGTCTGTATGAGGAAAGTCGTCTTCCTCGGGTGGGGCACTCGGTATTTGGGGTCTCGCTCTAGTCCATCGAATCACTTTTCTAGGCTTACTATCGGTCCTGATTAGTCGTCCACGACATGGGAACCATCGGGGAATGTAGTATCCATACTTAGGTGGGACCTTGCATTTAGTCATGAAGTAAATCAAACTGACCAGTCCTACAACGACGGTGATGAGGAAGTAGGGTAAGAATCCCGTGTACTCCACAGCGGGGAGATTAACCACGCTACGTACCTGATCTTTAGCTATCTGCGCGACCCGCAGGTTTATAGCTTTAGCGTTGTCGAGTGAGTCCCAAGTCAGAGGTCGTAGTTTGATACCGGATAGCCGGTCAATGGTGATATTTGGTCCGAATTTTATCGTAATTTTCTCAGGCTTCAGCATGCTAGTAAGCACAATAGACCCTATGACTAACTGAGTGTAGTTCCCGTGTGGGAACCACAAGACTCCATTGGGTGGTACTTTTATTGTCTTACCCATCGTAACGTGAGCTAGTTGTCTCCGGTTTGTCAGTATGACCTCAGGTTCACTAGTCCGAATCAATACTCCCTGTATAGTCGTGTGTACAGACGTGTCGTTGGTAAGTGGGCCTATCAATGAGCGGTTGCTACATGTATGTTTAATGGTCTCAGGCACATGTTCGCCTGCAATAATCCATTCTAGGCAATTGGTACTATGGTCGGTTATCAGCGCGTGCGGTTCGCAGAAGGCTATTCCTGGTCTTTGTTTGCATGCTCCTAAATTGAGTGATTCGAAGCGAATATGCCCCAAGCGGGCAGCGTATTGAGGGAGCGGCAATCTCAGCTGCGTTTGCGTGGCAGGTGTGTTCCAGCCGGTGTTGTATATGCGGAAATACGGACGTACATCATTGCGCTTCGGCAATGGGAGTTGCAGTATGAATCCAAATCGAAACGCCGTTAAGTCTACGCTGACGGGCATGACGCGACCAAACTGATAGGCGAGGCTAGGCTCGCGCATGAGGATAGTCTTGGAAATGCGGGGGTCCATGGAAAATAACCGTCGTAGCATGACGACGTCGATAACGGCGGGAGATAATTCGCCGTTCAACATGGATTCCATTATAGCTTGTACCGACGAGCGCATATTGGCTCGAAGGATGTGATCTATTAGCTGGTGATGTACATGTGCGATCTCTTTCTGATCGGCGCATCTAACCTGTTCGATCATAGAGACTACCTCTTGCATGCTATGGTGCAGAAATGCGTAGATGTCCTCGTTTGCTCGGGTCAGTTGCCTTATGGCTTTGGTGTTTCGAAAGGAGACATCGTTAGTCTCGCGCATGAATTTCTCGAGGACAGTTACCTGTTGGCGCACATTGTTAATGTGTACTCTATTTGAAAACGCCATTCCTAGACCCAAGAAACCTGAAACGGCGCCGGCAGCGGCGGCGATTAAGCTGGCAAAGCGTTTCTCCCTTTTATGTGTGAGATCACACAATTGCTCGTTCGCGACGCAAAAAGAATGCACAAGCAGCGAATAATAATTGGTGTCCAGTACGCCATGGTAGGCGTCGTCCAACTCGCTTTCCAAAGCTCTTAGGGTCTCATGTAGCTGTGGATATTCGGTGCAGTTGACTTTTCGGCAGCAGTCGGCGCGACATTTTCCGTTTGCTTCATAAGGCGGACAGAACTTACTCACGTAAGGATCGGACTTGCGTTCCCAATCGCGAAGTGATAACTGCAATACCACGGGCAAATGCGTGGTTTGGTCGGAGGTGACCACCAAGCCCTGTGGCTCGATGACCACTCCTACTTGTCGATTGACAAAAGCACCTAAGCGCGAGATTGAATCGCTAAATGGGGAAAGCGTTGCGCGTGTAGAACTGAGCGCTGAGAGCCAAAGTAATAATAGGATTGTACAGACCCTCCACATACCTGATGGATGGCCGAGGCCGTTACTAAGACTCGGTGAAGGGGATCGTACCTCGTTTCGATTGGGTTCCCTCATGGTCTCTTTATTTGCGATGTGTTCCGTAATGTCGCTGTTAATTTCCTCGTCGCTCATTTCCGTGTCACTCGACTCAGTTATGCTTTCCTGCTGGGCGGGGTCGCTATCGGAGTTATCCTCCGATCCTTCTACAGATGAGTCGAGGTAAGCGGCTAACGCCGTATTTAGTCGTTCGTCCAAATTCGGGACGGAACAGTTGGTGTCCTCGTCCGGGAACAAACATAGTTCCGAGATTAAGCGATCCCTGCCTATCTTAAGTCCGGCAGATGTGTTTCCCTCCGTCTCAAGCAGTGCAGCAATGTCGGGGCGTCGCAAAAGTCTCAAGCGTGCGCTTAGTAATACTAGTCGAGCAAGTCTGTGGGTTTCGTCGTCAAATTCCATATTGCTCATTACTTGGTCGACAAAGGGGTTGATCGGAACACCGCGTGTATCTTGGTGTTGGTAAATAAATTCGATCAAGTAAGGCGCCTCGCATAAGAGGTCATGTAACTCGAGGTTCGCCTCGCGGAAAGTCTTCTGCATTCTGGCTGACTGAATTCCAACGTAGAAAGGCCAGTGCGGTGCGATGTATCCATCCGGGAGGATGGACGCGCAAGCTGTACTCAACGTACCGTCATAGGTCCACCTTCCTCGTTGACCGTAAAAGTAGCAGCTTAAGCCTATGTCCCTTGAATCTCGTGCATGGCATTCCTGGCACTGGCGACATACCGGGTCCCTACTCAGCTCTACCTCGAATTCTCTCTCAATAACCTGTTGGAGCGTGTGGCCATTCACGCATTGGCCCACCAGGTCTATGAATGATTCCAACGAAGCAAGAGTTACGGGACCAAGGTACATTCCGGTCATGCAATGCCCAATTGGAGAAGCCATGCCTAATATACTGCTTAGCATAGCAGCGTCTCGTTGCAAGGCGGGGCGTGTACTAACCTCAAAACGGAGCTCAAATAGTCGGCTCAAATTATTCAGTTGTTCCATTACGATTGTGACTCTCCTATAAAAGAGAGCTTGCGGTTGCAACGCCAGCGGTTGTCCAAAGTCAGCGTTAATCTCACTAGCCCGAAAGTTGATTGGTATAAGTCCTTCAGCTGACTCGGTACACGCATCTTCGGTCAGTTCTACGCGAGGGAATTGATAGGCTGCGGTCTCAGTATGGTCCGTAGACATAGTGAACAATGTGTCAGTCCCGAGAATTTGGTTACGTTCCTCGTCCGTTATGGCTCTAACTCGTCCAATCTCAATTGGCGTATTGTCGGGGAGACAAAGTCCAGACATGTCCAGTAATTGTTCGTCCAGTTGATGTATACGTTCGTCATTAGCTTCTCGTATAACGTTAAGCAAGTTCTCTTGTCCCATGCACACGTCCGAGTCCTCACTAGTCATGCTCACTGAGTCCTCCGAATTACCCGGGGACATACTTGGTCTCCCTTCGACGGATTCCTCAGTGTTCACATCTACTTCATCTGGGTTACCCGAATTACCCGAGGGCATACTAGGCACCTCTTCGACGGGTCCCAATATATCACTGGAAACATCGGCCAACGTATCAGTGGAGCCACCTAAATTACCCGGGCGCATACAAGGCGTCCCTTCGATAGGGTCTCCACGAACATTCTCACCCAGTGGATCCGAACTCATCTCTTGCATACTCCCCGTAGCGATACTGCCACTATCGCTGCCTTCGCTTAGATCGCTCCCTCCAGCAACACCATCTCTTCCCTCAGAGCGGATAGACAATTGGCTGGCTCTCAAGCTTAAATCAATGCCATCATCAGATGGTGCACGCGGAGGTTCGTTGTTGTTTTCGCGACGCACTTCCCACACCCCTTCACTATGCCACTCTCGTGCGTCAGGGCTGGGTTCGCGTCGGTACCAGTCGGCATTCGGATCCACCCAGTTGGCCCAAAACTCCTCATCCTCCAGCATACGCTCCTCATCCCTCTCGTCATCACTGCGGTCGTCGCAACTATCCTCAGGCTCCTCTGGCGCAGTGGTCACGCCGTATTTAAGCTCGTTCTCTGGCTCATTTCCATTACTAACATATTCCTGTGAGGTACCTCGATTTAGATTGCATATTTTCGCTTCGCTAACATAGTTCGCATCGCTCGCTACGGATCCGCTTCGTTCAGAAAGGAGTTCATCCGACTCCTTCACTTCAACAACTTCAACAAGTTCAACACACTCAGCGCTATCCTTCACGCTGACTTCATCGCAAAATTTATTGAAAAAACTTAGCTCATTACAAGTCACGTCGTTGCGCGCTTCAACGACGGTGGGCGCGACGGAAGCCTCACAATGCAGAGGACAGTCTTTATTTGCCACCCTGCCATCTACATCCCCGTACCTGGGCAGACCCCGGGCAATACTTTCAGCCCCAACGATCATACCCGCTTCATTGGCGCAATCGGCCGCGAACCCGTCGCTACCTCGGCGTGGGTACGGGTGACAAGGGCGGCCCCGGTCAGCATCGAGGAAGGACCCAATGACCGTGGAACCCCTTGCCAATGAGGTCGGGAAAGTCACCTCAAGTCCATCAGAAGCGTACTTCGCCGGCTCGAAGCAGCGTTCAATTACATCAACATCACTTCCATTATCATCTTCCAACAATTCACTAAGGCTATAAGCGCGTCCTAACTCAGGCGAATCAATACACTCATACGACACACAATTCTCATCATCACACAAGGGACGAGCCGCGCGGCGGTTCGGCCCACATACTACATCATACGACCTATAATTTAGAACGGAACTAGGGCTAGGCGGCCCTGATGAGACGTCTTCATCGTCCAACCTAGCCTCCCTCGTCCCTGGTCGTTCGCCGACCTCTAAAAACTCCATGGGTGCCTCACACGGCGACCCGAATAAATCCAATTCTTCCTGAGCCATATCAACATCATCGGCTTCCCTGCCGGAATCATCAACAACAACACTCTCAACACACGGATGGCCAGCCACAGAGGAGGAAAATAATAATAACGGCTCATCAAATACAACAACATCATCTTCATCCACAATCTCTGCAGTCATCTCCAAAGAGCTGGGGGTCCCGGAATTCCCCCTTGAGGTGATTCCCTGGGGAGTACCGGTTATAAAATCAACACTTCCTTTAACATCACTCAACCTATAATTTTGAACACAACCATTTTCCATTTCCTCACAAATTTCCATACTTCCATCACTATCTTCCATTGCGGTTAAAGTTCGTTCGTTCGTTCCGAGCCCCCGCAGGGCCGGATAGTTCGATTGATCGATCCTTCGCTCGCCTCGCTGTTCGCCATTTGGTTCGCTCGCGGACATATATACACGTGGATCAACACCCGCGCCGGGTGCATCCACACACAACATAGACAATCCCTCACCCCGAAATCCCTCTTTTTTGTATTTTGTGTTTTCTTTACTATATACAGAGTTGGTGTATTCGTCGTAGTACTGCTCGTCCTCAATACCATTAAGGTCCAATTCCATAAGTCCAGGGCTGTCCATACCCTGAACTAGATCACGGCTCCGTGGAAGACGCGCGGCATCAGCCCACGAAGTGGACGTGATCACGTTCAGGTGTCTCTCAACAAGTCCTTCCATCATCTCAAAATCGTCCATGTCATCGTGTCGGTTTATCAAGTATCCGTCATCGTCGTACAATGGTTCGTCAGTGGTCGCGATAGCGTTCACTCGTCCAGTCGGTTCACTATGTCCTAATTTACCTTGAATCATACCCAGCTCACGACTAAGCACCTCTAATCGATGGGTAGTAGCTGGGCTCGGTTCCCTGTTTCCATTGCCTTGCGAAGCACTGCAGTTTAGTTGGTATCGTCGTCGCGGTACAGCACCGCTGTTCCGGTTGCTGTCGTCCCGTGAATAAAATCGGCCAGGTTGCAATTGCTGGGGCCCCATGCCTCTATTAGGTGGGGGTCGTTCGCTCTGGGCGCGTTGATACCCATAGGCCGGTGCCGGCCGGTTGTTATAGCTGTCATTTCCGCGAGTATTATTGGCAAATCCCGGCGGTGGTCGGCCATACTGTGGCCCCGCTTGATTGGGCCCGCCAGGTCGCATTCCCGCATTGGGTGGATTGTTCCACCCGGAATTATTCCGATATCCGTTTCCATTTTCGGTTCGCCGAAACTGTGGCGGTGGGCCTCCTCGGCCCGCATTATAGTTGTCGTTTCGTGGGTATGCACCCACACCATTTCTCGGTCCGGGCGGCCCTGGCTCTCGGCGCGCGGCTCCAGATGCGTATGCTGCGGCTGGCTCGACATTGCGCGGCGCACCATTCACGGCAGCAGGCGGGTACCGCACGTTATACGGGCATTCGCGCATAACGTGTCCTGGTTCTCCGCAGCGATAGCAGGTAATCTGCGGCATCGGCAAGCACGGTGGCGCGGCGGGTGAGCCAGGCACAAACGGCGGCGCGAGAGCGTTAAGCTGGCGCGTGTTCTCGACCCTCTTATCAATTACATCCAGCAACCGACTTATAGTGTCACTATTGTTATTATTTGCTTTGCGGTGCTCCTCCATCATGTTCTGAAGTTGTGTGATCAGGCCTTCACCTCCTTCCTCAAGTAAAGAATTCACTGTTTTGGCACGAGGCTTGCTAACGGCAGGCGCGTCTGGTTCAGGGCATGCAGCGCTAGCGTCCTCATATCGCTTAGCAACACCCACTGTATCCCGAAATGTCTCGCACTCATGAATCTGGTTGAGGACCTGCCTGCGCACCTCAGGGCGTAAGCCTCTCTGGAAAAACATCCGAAGCATCGTATCCCGTTGCTCATCTTCCATGTCGGGAAAAGCGCGATCACACAACTTCTGCAACTCCAATCCGTACATTGCTACGGGTTCATTTGCTCCCTGTTGTCGTGTGCACAGTCCCGACAGTGATTTCTCCGGGCGGCGCGACGATGAGAACAAAAAGCGTAGGTTGGCCACTAGTCCTAGAAAACTTTGGCGTTTTCCCGGTGGGAGGCCCTCGAAGGCCTCCCTTGCCGGTCCACGCAAGAGAGCTGGAACGCATATTAATTTTCGTCGATCGTCCCAACCATTGGCGTTGGCGAGACGATTATACATTCGAACCCAGTCCTCAAAGTCTTGGCCTCCAGGTTTCCCGTCAAAAGTCGGCATGTCTCTCAATGGGATCATTGGAGGACCAGCCGGTTGGGTAGTCAGGTGGTGCAAGATAGCGTTAGCAGTATCTCCGTCCAGTCCAGGCGACTCGGACGCCTCTCCTCGACGCGATTGTCCAGGAGGTCGGGGCGGGGGAGTGAGCGGTCGCTCACCGGTGCCAGCGGCTCGTCGCGGCCGGGCACGTAAGTCGTCTTCCATATGTCCATCAGTCCAGCCGAGAAAATCGTCGGTTCCCAAGTCTCCGTTATGATTAGCGTTGGACTCCATTAACACAACTGTGGAACCTCAGAATTGGGACAAACAAATGGTTAATCGTATAACAGAACGAAAATAGCTCCCACTGATTACTGATGTACGTCTCCTAAGTTGCTTGTCACTCAAGTTAATTCAACGAAAGCCAAACGGGAACTTAAGAGGTTGATATGAAAGGTTACTAGGTCTTCCGACGTGTAAAATTCTGACTACTCGCTTGTTACCAATGAAACCCAACAGTCCTACTTAGCACTATGCTGACCGGGCGTTTGGTCAGATTAACAATTACGGTTACAGCTACAATTGCGGACACAACACTCACCGTAGTCAGTTACTATGGACAATAGCAAGTTAAACCGTCAGCTACGTCAGGTGTACCTGGATGAGTAGACGTTACCAGGGCAAGAGATAGACCAAAATGCTATTTAGAATCAAGACCCACAAGCGTTATCAAATTAAGCTATGCAGCAAAACAGTGTATGAATCGAAGCGAATAAGCGTTACCAAATTAAACTATCAAACAAAACGGTAGTATATATATACGACAAAATTTATAAAAATTTAATCAATTTACAATGTCCACTAGCCGATATCCAATGATCTTCTAAATCAGCAACCGGATGCGCACGATCGTTCCACTGAACCAACGCTGAATTGTCCGTCCACAACAATAGTCCGACCAATCCAATCCGCAACGGTCCGTTGAGCGCCTCAATTACACCGTGTAAGCGAAGACGATATAGAGTCCGAAAGACAATGTCACAGCGGGGAAGATGTTGACGAGTCGAAAATTGAGCTAGACGTAAGTGGCAGAATAAATAAAGTCCAACAGTCCCAAAATGACGGTTACGTCCAGTTCAAGTGATGAGCTGTCGAGGCGTCCAAGAAATAAATACCGACCTTCGAGGTATTCGTTTGCGGTTGTTCGAAATAGTCCCGGCAACCAGTATGGCAAATAATGTTAGTTGAGCCACGTACAATGTCGGAATACGAACTCAGCTCGATATGGAATCAGCAAATACGTAAATAATCGAATCAGTACACGCTGATATAGCAATAGGTTAGTTAATTAATTAGAATGCACCGTAACGTATACAATTTCCTGAAATGGTGCCCGTCGGTCATGTATACACGGGGAAACTCGCACAACGGGGTCGCAGATGGCTCGGACGGAGAATGGGGCGAAGAATGCAGTCTTTAAAGCAGGCCAGAGTTGTCGTACAACGGGTTGGAGCATACAAACAAGGGCACAAAAGTAAAGTTACACACACAAAGACCCTAGTTCACAAACGCATAGACAATGTATGAAGATAGCACAGTAGAACCTAAATGCGAGAGGTCCAGTTAGAACCCAAAATTAAAACCTTGACAAGTCTCGTTCGCGAATTCTTTCGAACTCCCTACAAGCGGTTATCGTCCCTGCGGTCGCCCAAAGCGAAAGGGACGCCTCACGGAGTATGGATTAAATGAAAAGAAAATTTCAAACTCGCATCGTGGGGTCAGACCAAATTTTAGACGCCTCACGGCGTAGCCCCCAACGATGTAATAACGGTGACGCAGCTGCATGGCGCAACTTCCTAACACCATGCCCATACGACCCCGGCTATCATAACCTCAAGGGCGGACCCTAAGTTTTCTATTTTAGCCACTTTTCTTGGTCAGACCCAAGAAGTTACGGAGCTTAGCAGGCCGCAGGCGCGCTTCACGGGGTGTGTTCGGACCCCGCCCGATTGGTTGCGCACGTGTCTAGTATCTGGGTATGATTGCTGAGGTCCCCCAGGGAGGTTGACACCGAAACCTGCTCACAGGTCATAATGTCAAACCGATATTCCCTGTCCTAATCTAATGGAAGTTGTTTTGCTCTAGCGGATTCGCAAGTGAAATGCGTGGTAATTTAGCTTTGCTATGTAAATTTTGAGTTTTGCCGAGTTTATCCTTAGCAGAACACTTGATCTGTTGTAGCCATATGGCCCCCACAGGGTTCCGACATGCCCTGAAAGTTTAACGTCGGACTATCTAGTTCACCTCTGAATAGTCTGATTGTGTTAATCCCTATAGATTATGTTTTCCTAGTAAATTTTGTCTTTATCCGTGTGTACTAATTTCATGAGCGAGTTAGATTACGGCAAATAAGGTGGACCACTCTCGCTATAATACCATTACATGATTTTCAAACAGATCAATATCTGGCGGCGGACCGCTCGTGTCAGGGCTTGGGTATTCCCCTCGTCCGCAAGCCGTGGCACGAAGGGCCTAGGCCCGTCCTCTGGACATCCTTATCACGCTAAGATCCAAACACGGACACGCAAGATCAAGGAATCGCAAAGAGACAAACTCAAAAAATAGCACATGAAACACACAAATATATAACACACACACACCCCCGCGATACTCCTCCCCGTTATAGCGCGAGAGAGAGCGCCGCGCGCGCAACGCTTCCCCACGGCGCCGCCCCATATATATATACGCACCGCTACGCGACTATCGGTATCCCACGCGTCTCCCATATATCTCTCTCAGATAACCGCACTACCTCCATCTTCTTCTACTCCGCCGGCCTACTCTCCTCCCATTCTCCTGCACTTCCTTCTGCCGCGCCTTTCTCTCTTCCATATCTCATATATTCCAAGAGACTCCAGCGAACCCTTCCCGACTACTACTATATTAGCCAGACCCCGGTTGCACACCTTTGCGGACATTATCCTACGCACTTATGTGGAGAGAGTTACTCTATGACGCTCTCCTTCTGTTCCAGCCATTAGTAGGCAGCGCGCTCCCTATATCTATCTACGCCACTACATCTCTACGGACTCCTTACTACCACTCCTTCTCGGAATTTTTGGTTTTCTTCCTTCTTTTTTTCTCTCTTCTCTTCTCCTCTTCTTTCCCTCCTTTTCTTCCCCTAGACCTCCCTATCCCCCCAAATCCCAAACCCGGACCCCCATTTCAAGATATTCGCAAATGAATATCCAACCTTCAAGGCCTCCGGAAAACCCCAATTATAAAACCAATCCTACCCCTCCCATCTCCCCCTCTACCGAGGAAAGGAACCGCCGCACAGCTCCCGGCAAGGCCGGACCAGATCTTCCTCCCCCCACCTCCCCCGCCATCCCTAACCCACCTCCCCCCTCTCTCCCGATATAACGCGCTCCCCGCACATCCTCTCCCTCCCGCCGCCCCTCCCTCCCCCCTCCTCTCCCCCCCTTTCTATACCCCCCTATCCCCTATATCCCAATTGAAACCCCCCCCAATACCCCTTATCTATAACCAAAGCCGAAACCCGCCATTGCAAATATCTACTACCTCTATTGAGAGACCAATTATAGACGCTTTTAACCTCCAGAAGCGGCTTCGCCTCTAGCGATTCCTAAACGACCGAGCCAATTCAACCATCTACACTGCCTCTCCTACAACTGACTCTCGCTGATTCTTTTCCTTCTTTTTTTCTTTTTTTCTTTTTTTTCTTTTTTTTTTTTTTTTTTGCAGTCCTCGAACACAAAAAGAAAAAAAAGAGACAAGAACACCCGCCGAACCCAAAAAAAGCGCGCAGCAAACTCCAACCACCAAATTATACCCGCAACCCACGCAATCCCAACCAACACGCACATACCAAAAAAACGCTCCACGCATCTCTCCACGCCCAGCCCAACACACTCAGCCAGTAACCAAGCCATATTCCAAAAACCAGCCAACCCAAACAAAAACCAACATCCACACAAAACACAACAACAAAACCCCAACACAAAAACCCACCAACACCACACAACACACACCCCCACAAACCTCACCCCCCTCCCCCCCCCCCCCCCTTCTCTCTATCGAGCTCATCCTATTGCCTTACTACACTGTACATATCGAAATTGTACAGTGTCTCGACTGCACTATCGAAATTGTGCAGTCGAGTTATCACCCAAAATTTTAATGAAATTTACCAGAACTCGATAGTCGAGTGGATAATACGGAAAAATCTGCAGCGGACTTAAATTCTCCGTGCAGGATCTAAACCTAACAAGGGAAAATGAAAAAGGAGAGAGAGAGAAATAGTGCAAAAGCTCAATCGGGACATACATAGTACATAGCCTAACGGGCAACCAGTTGTAAAATAGAAACTGCTTAAACTCAGCGACCAAGTCGCTCAAAGACGAAAAAAAGGGGGTTTTGCACTTACTCGGGTTGGAGACAAAACGATTCGCGAAAGGTCACAATTTTTAGCCTTATTAAAATGGAGGTATTGGGATTTCATTTTGATTGTTGCACACCCTATCGTGCCGATCCGTTCATTTTCAAATACGAGGTGATTTCCTACATGTCACCGTGGAGCTTAACCACGTGTTCTTGTCACAATGAGACATGGTAACTTAATCGCCTGGTCGAGGCAGTTTCACAGTAGGCCTTTTGAAGAAGTGTCTTTTACCAGTACTTTGGTCGCGAGTGTCACGGGGCTGACTGGGTCTCGGGCATTCGGAACTAACCGCCATACCAGTTTCGAGTCACCTTTAGTAGTAAACACGCCGCCTGGTAGCATAGGTCGGAGATAAAGCAAGACGCCAGCTTTCAAACAATGTATAAGTGTGGCTCCTTGCGGAGTGCAAAAACCTTAGGCTCAAGCTGGAATTCCTAGTATTTGTTTAGTCTTTTAAATTCCCCAAATTTTCTTAACTCGTCCTGATAAATGAAATTTTGGGGCTTTCCAAAGCCCGACGGAGGCTAATCCCCCGTCCCTAACTGCAACGTCGGTTCGAGCTCAAGCAGCGGCATGAGCGCCGAACGGTCTACTAAACTATAAATTTATAAACCATGATCGTAATCAGAAACGAGCGAGTGAGCAAATCCCTAAGGTTTCGTTGTGAAGTTTTACCGTGGTCAGCTCAGGAAAATTCGACAGCCCTAACTCAAGAGTGACAAGTCATGTAAAAGCGCGTGGACGATGAGCGTCCGTTTTGATTTGCCTTACCTATGACCACGGGGAATCAGAACTACTTCGACTTTGTTGTCCCCAAGTCAACACCTTCCGTGCCTTCGCCCAAGATGCCCAAAACGAAACTCGACTGGAGGAGGTTGGTCAAGAAACTTGAAAGGTAGAACAAGCTAGCATGTAAAACGGAACGTCCACTAACGGACGGGAATGTCAACTGTTGGTATGAAAATTTTATATTG
>JASANE010017564.1:0-27514 GCA_030248225.1 Trileptium ribeirensis
TGTAACCGGTTACATATATAAAACTAAAGTTTATTTTCTTACATCCAAATTAGAAGCAGATTAAGGTCAATTTATTATTTTGCAATTTTTACTTGTCCTACATTTACAATTATAACAGAACTAGCGATGGCGGTTTTGCAACGTATAGGGCATATCGTCGAAAATTTTAGTAACTGCGTTCACATTATTGAGCCTTTGCCATACCGCAATAATTAATTTTATTTGGCTTACAATCGTTCAGCCGCCATCGCTTTTAGTTCACGAGCCAAACGCATCACTTCATCAACTTGTCGCCGCGGAACGTAGTTGTTGAATTGCTGCCCAGGAATGTTCGAACGTGCAGCGACATCATCGCTTCCAGCTGACGTTAACGCCACCGCACCGATGGACGTTCCAACTGCAACAAATTCGCAGCATGGCGCTATACAGTACTCGCCACTAATGACCGTTGCTCGGTCGTAGGAAATTGAAATTTTTTAGTTTGTTTGCCACTACTGACCGCTGCTCGCTCGCTCGTAAGGCGACAGTCAATTATTGTGCCGCATCCTTGTACCACGAAATATTGACAGTTATTGCTTTGCGCGAGGCAAAAAAATATGCACATTTTTCCGTTTGAAACTCCATAAATGTGTCAATCTTTGGCCTGAAGGGCTAAAATCGCTAACATTACAATCTCACGCTAAATCAGCATTTTGTAGCATTTTCGCTTCTTCCAGTCCCCGAGTATTACGTCAAGGAAGTCGTAATTCCAGCCTGCCAGAACGATTTGGGGTCCCAGTTTTGGATTCGCAAGGTAAATTGGATGCAGGTTAACAAAGCTAGCCAAAAACCGATTAATAAATACTATTTCCTATCGATCGAAAACGATCCAGTGGGTATCTGTCGATAGTCTTACTGCAGCTACGAAGCACCGTGCTGCTAATGGCGCGAAGCCAAAGCCTATACTAAAGAAAACGTTACGCCATAAACTCATAGACGATAAGAACGCTTAATACTGGAACAACATCGCGAGTAAAGTCATTCATTACAACAAGGGCGGCGACTACACAAAGTTCTTAAGTCTACTGAAAAAGGTGACATCTAACAAATGTACGAAAACTCAGTTATCAAAATTCGAGCGTAGGCCATCACACCTGATGGTTAAACTATTCGCATCGGACTTAGACAATGATCAATACAATCCCCTTGGTGTTTAACTGAATTGTTGATTGGGGTGTTGTCACTGACAATACATAACAGTATACCTACTGAACTACAGCAATCGGGCTGGACTGGTACTAAATACGCGAAAAACCAAAACTCCTTCGTGCTGTTGCTGGAACAACCCCAAACATCAATATGAATTTCGAAACTTTATTTAACGTAGAATCTTTCTGTTACCTATGGTCGATGGTTACTAACGCATCGCGGCCGCAACGTCAATCTTTGGATGCCTGTCTAAAGTATGGCTTAGAGGTGAAATCAACGCAACGCACTAAAGAGAAAGTATACATGTTCAGTCAACACTACTATACGCATCAGAGACATGATCCTTAAAGTATAACATTTTCCGGCTGGATATTTTTGAACTACGTTGTCTACCAAGGATATATGAAGTAACTAAGAGAGACCATTCCAATGCCGAACTGTACAGTCGGTGTGGATACAACTATCGTGTCATTGCAATAACGTTAAAACAGCAGCGCAATAGGTGGCTAGCGCAAATATTGTTTAATTCTGTACGACAAGAAATTAAAAGAATTTTTGGAGCGTCACAAGGAAAATCTGCACAGAGAGCAATTGTTATAATTTTAGCATTTGAGCTTTCAATTGGACAGGGGTCGTCTTGTAAGGAATTTGCTAATGGTTTCACATTTTGGGATAAGCAATAGCACAGACCAAGTTGCAAAGCAGAAATAACGCGGAGGAGTTATTAAAGATTTAGCTTTTGTATGATGTGTTCCTTAGTGAAGAATGGGACGAGATCGGCGGCAGTAATTGTTTGGCTCAAAGGTTTATGGTATTGCGTGGAGAAAATGTCATGGAGGAACCAACCACACCCTTGATCGATGGAGACAGGTGATCAGGTGACATTACTAGAATTGTCAGCCCACCATTGCGCAACGAGCTTCATAACTGCGAGAAAGCGACGTTTGTAGTCGCAGATACGTTCGAACCGCAAGCCTCGAAAAAAGTTATATTCGCTTAAATTAAAAAAATTACACCAGTGAACCACAAAAATCATACATAAATAATAGGGAGGTCCCAAGACATGTAGTATCATGCCAAAACGGTTTATTGGACATATATATACATTTAAATGAAGCACCTCATTGTTTCAGTACCCTCGAAAACGTTTATACCAATTCGTTATAAAATTAAGTTGAAAATCACGGAATCATACATGGCTCAAGGGTGGCTGAGGTCCATGGATACAGTAGCATTCCAAAAAATCTACATCGGTCACCAGACACACTCAAATAAATCACTTCATCGTTTTCAGCATCCTCGAAGACCTTTACAACCACAAATGCAGCAAATTATAACATACGTTCAAATGAATCACTCTTTTGTTTTTCAGTGACCTCAAAAAGCTCTATAATGACCATTATACTGTTTATTAACGATTATCACAAAAATATCATATATAACCGATTAAAGTAGATCCATTTGGAACCTCATTTTATGCACCTATGTACTTATCCGCCAGTCAGCAACGTTGCAGATCTTGCCTAGGCGAACATAAATGGTATGCAAAATTTTTTGATATGAGGCCTGCTTTTTGGTATATAACTAAAAACAAATTTTCCCTCAGCCACAAAAGTAGAGGGGGTACCGTTTTTAAAAGGAGTCTACCGTACCCCATGGGTGGGCTGCATAGACTAATTCTATGATTGGGCGACGGACCAGACGGTAAGCTATCATATGCAAAATGACCCACGGGAATATTTTCATTCATTCCTGAGATTTTTATAAAATCTAGAAGGACAGACGGACACGGTAAAATTTATCAGTGCGCATAAAAATATATGCTTCACTCGCTTCGCAATTACCAATTTCTGACTCAATCTTAAAAGCTGATAAAAGTCATAAAACTCACTCATCTTGCGCTGCCACCCGGAAACAGTTGAGCGAATACTGAATAATTGCTTGCAATAAACTTCTGTTTGGTACACTTCATGGAAGCACCACTTATAGACAACGAAGAACAAAACACACATAAGACCAACGAACAAAATAGAATGGGCTACCATCAAGCGAGCAGCGCTATAACATGTTTCGAGCATCCAGTAAGCAAAAATCATGGCAAGGTACTACTGTATAGGCATTGAGTGCATAACTATAACTAGTAGCTTGTCTTATCGACAAGGTGGTGAATTCTGAGTAATGAATGTGTAATTTGAAGAGATGTACACAGCTATATTGAGCATCAAATTACGAAAGGAACCACGATTTGTTCTACAAAATGAGACAAAAACACCTATATAGCTCCAGCAGTTGCGGGGATATTCCCATTTCCTTGTTTTTTGGTCCTATGCGCCCATTACAAACGTTTTGACCCAATTCTCAAAGTAAACAGTAATAGCTGCACACCATTTTCAACTAGAGGATGGATTGCTCCTCAAAATGAGACCAAAACATTCATATAGCTTAAGCGATTGCGGAGATATTAGCATTTTCGTGTTTTTTGAACACATTTTTGCGCCAACCATGCAAAGTAAGCAATGACAACAGCAAACTCCATTTGAACCTACAAACAGAATCAATATGCTCTACAAAACGAGCCCAAAAACAGACATTTACCTCAAGTGTTTGTGGAGATATTGATGTTATCTTTCTCTCTTCTTTCCCATGTCGGAACATTCGTTGACACCGGTAGATGGCGCTCGCAACCAAGAAATTCTTTGACTGGTTTTCTCCATATGTCTTCAACAGAGGGGATTCGGCCAGGTGCCTGATTCGGTGTGGTCTGCATGCTGGACATCTGACGATCAGGTGCGTTTCATCGTCGTCTTCTTGCTTGCAGCGTAGACAGGTCTTGAGATCCGTTACACTGATTGTGTAGTGGTAGCATTGAAGGAGTAGGCATTCACCATTCGCGCTCAGCTGCGCCAGCGTTCTTCGCATTTTTCTGGACAGCGTTTTCTCGGCTGGGTTTATTGCTGGAATGGTAGCCAAGATGCGGCGCTTGACGGTTTCTTGGAACTTGCTGTGGACTTTCTTGAGATGAAGGCTTTTGCGGTTGCGTAGTCGATTGAGGCTTGTATTTGAGGTAGCTTTGTGCAACGCTTGGCAATTTCGTCAACTTCATCGTTGTTTGCCAGGTCGGTGTGGCCCGGGACCCATTGCAACAGGATTTTTGTCCCCTGGAAGCCGAATTGGTGAAGTATTGTCCACGTTTCGCTCTCCGGCTGGGTTCTGCATTTTGACGGGACGGATTTGAGGCGTTGAATGCTGGACTTGAAGTCACTGAACAGGTGTGCTGATTCAGCTTGCTGGGTGTGTTCCATGGTGCATTGTAACCCGGTTTTGATGGCCAGCATTTCAGCTCTGTAGCTAGAAGTGACAGTTCCTGCTGGTTTTGAGATCTCAGTTTTTTGACCTTCGGTGAGGATGAGTATTCCGCTACCGCCATTTTTGATTGAGTTTTCAGCGGAGCCGTCCGTCCAAATTTCGACCGTTGGCGGTTGTAGTCTTGCTAGTGTTCTCTCAGCCGCTTCTTTTTTCTTGACCAGAGGGTCCGTGCGCTTGATCGGTACGATCAGCTCTTCTCTGAAGGTGATATTTTTGGTTGCTGCCAGGGTGCGATGGTGCTGCGCCGTAGTTGTTCCTTCGGCGGGTGTTCAATAACTGACACTTGGAGGAGTTTCTTGCCTGTTTCTCTCCAAGAGTGCATTGACATCAGCAGATCCCTGGAGGTTTTTCGCAGTTCATTGGCGGCATGATTCGTTTCTGGCAACCGGGCATATTTTTCCATGGCAATAGCTGCCTTTACGATTCCTCTGTCTGCACATGGGGTGACGTCAGCCTCTCACAGAAGGAGCTTGGCTTCTGTGCCCGAGGCACATCCGGTCATGATCCTTACCGCAGTGTTCTGGATGACTTCCAGTTCATTTTTTCTCGTCGTTGAAAGGCATGGTATCCACGCGGCTTGGCAATGTCAATGCAGTATCGTATGTATTTTATGATAGATCAAATGCAGTTCTTCCTTCTGGCAACCCCAGTCTGTTGCACTTAGTGCTTTCAAGACATTGAGACGACTGTTGCACCGTTTTTTGATGTTAGCTAGGTGCGCAGTGAAGTTGAGCTCTCTGCCGAATGTTACACCCAGAAACTCTGGCGTCGCATTGAACGGGATCTGGTGGTTCCCAATGGTCAGTACTGGTTGCAGTCTGGTTTCCCATCGACTTTTCGAGAAGTATGTGACCTCGCATTTCTTGACTTTTATGATCATCTTCCATTTTGGGGCCCAGGCTTCGATTGTGTCCAGTGCCGCTTGGACATTGGTCGTGGCGGTGTCAATATATCTGTGGGTTGGCCATACCGCTAGATCGTCAGCAAACAGGGACACATTAACATCGCCGGGTATATGGATGTTATCGTGTATTTTCAGTCTCATGGTTCCATTTTGGAACCCGTTTTGACGTAGATACCACATCCTAAGAGAATCACGTTGCAAAGTATTATATAATCTTATAGAGGGCTATACAAAATGAGCCTGATTTGACTCAGATATCGACTACAATTATCGAGATACAATATCTAACGTCATTTGTTGAACTCCTGTGGACCATACCCGAGTCCCTTTGGCCTTTGGAAAATGTTGGAAAGGGCTTGTGGCCTAACTAAAGGCACTTTCAAATGAATCAAACCGCAAAGCCAAAGTTGAGTTATGCGTGTCACCATAAAACACAATAACGGATATTGCCAAATTTCACCACTGTCCCGGCTAGTAAGAATTCCTCGCTCCGCTCCCTTCACTCACTTACTAAGAACTCAATTACAAAAATAATACAATAAAGAAAATTCACTTACCTTCGAGCACTGCACGATCGTTTAGTTCTTGATACGCAAGCATACTGGCTATGGTTTTCTCAAGCCGCTCGATCGAATCCTGAATCGCTGCTTGACTTTCGAATACTCGTCGCACTCCTTCGTCGACTGAGCTGTCCTACAAAATAGTGAAAACCATTATTATTACTATGTTATGTGCTTAATCATTGTAGCCACATGAAATGCACACAATATACAGTCCTGCTGAAATACTAAAAGCTGCTCACATCGACACCAAAAAATAATAAATTATTGTTACCGCGATGGTAAAAGTAATAACATACGAGATCACCATAATTTGTAAATAAAAATCAAATAAAGAATAAACAATTTATCCCAATTTCACCTAATAATTTATCGTAAAATTTAGACGCAAACAGTCTAATAATAATAATAATAACAATAAAATAATATAATCATAAAATTATACAATAACTGCAACACCAGGGGTCATATGAAGAATTTGGTAAAAATTAGTACAAAGTCCGCAGCAAATATTTCTAGGGTTCAGATACATAATGTCGTTGGAACTCTACGCAATATTTTCACATACGTTATAATATTGTCTCTTATTCAAAATAATATAGAGAAATGTAATACATAAAAATACGTTAACATACAAAATACATTAATCAAATTTTCATAAAAATTCCGGGGTTTATTATATCAATAACTCGCAAGCGAGGGTGAAACGGAGCGAGCGTGGTTTCATCAAGTGGAAATTTTGTGTAATCACTTGTAACAGGTTTTGTGCTTGATGTATACATACTACACTAAAGCCCTGTAACTCTGAACCTATTGAAAACACTACAACCTCGTGAACCATAAACCTATCAAAAACTGAAATCGCACGATGTATTCGTGCTAGTCTCCAGATAACCGAACCACCGTTTTTAGCGTACCGAAAAATCTATATAATATGGACCATTCTTGATGTCCTGCAAGAAATTAATAACCAAACAAATGAAAGCTCACTACATTTTGGAAATCGGGTTCGGCGATCGTAAAATCCTTGAAACCCCACAAAAAGGTATAATATAGTAAAGTTGGATCCTAATTAGCAAAACCGTCGTATTCAGCGTGCTTGATTAGACTTGCTGTAAAGTAAAAACACGCAACAACATGCCGAAATTTGAAAAATCGTTATGTCTAAAAAAGGGTCGACGGGCCATATTCAGATTTACAACGGCCCAGGGTGTTGTCTTACAAAAAGCCGTGGTAGGCAAAACTATAGATCTCTATGGTGGTCTCGGCTTTTATATTCGAAAACTGTGCGGCGAGATATGGACTGCGTGCGAAAACTGGTACCCACATGACCCAATTTGGCAAGTAGCCCTTAACTAACCTGTGTTTTACCATTTTGACAACGAATATGGGGTCGGAGCTGTTTGCATTCAACTAAAGGGCACGTTCTCGTCACTTTTCTATCGAATAAAAACTTTATAGAAATCCATTCACTCGAGGATGACTTAGGTGTGACACAAACAGACAAAAAAGAAATTTTCCTGATTCCTCCACCTAGCGCCCTCAGTGGAAACATCGCTCGCGCCGTTTTAATAATGATTGAGGAAGCAAGACTTAAGTACAGTACTCGCCAGAAATGAGAGTCATCTTTCGAATATCGAACAGAAATAGAACAAAACTTATTTATTCTCGAATACTTTTCGAGCAAACTTCGAACAGCTTTCGAACAAATTTAAAAAATGCGAGGAAATTTCCAACACGTTTTGAACAAAATTTTGAATTTATCGAGCGAACATCTAACGAACTTAGAGCGAACATCGGACGAACAGCACTCATTTCTCACGAGTACTGTATATCGAGTCATCGATGTGCTACTTTCCAGTTTGTCTAGCTTTGTTCCAGTTTCTTATCGCAGTTTCGTAATAAGTATGTAAGTAGTTTTCGGTAATGAATCGCCTAGTAAAGACCTACAAAGTTACGACTTTGCTATAAGCCGCCAGGACCTTTGAATATTTTCGTCATCGTTGAGATATATTTACAGCTTTTAATATCGGACACAGCTGCTACATAGTTTAACTATTCTTAATTTGTTACACAGAACTACGGTTGCTTACTTCTTTTTCCACATACTTCGTGTCCATCTTAGTATCCTTATGTTTCTCTCGAAATCTAAAATAAAGCTATGGATTATAACTTTAAAACATTATGTTATTTTGAGTTGCCATGACATTAAAAAACAACTACATACTACAAGACACGTTGTAGCTGCCCAGTAAATCAAGTAGTATCATCGCAAACAGATACAACTGCGTGGCAGATAGTTAAAGGTAAGACTATCTGCACAGTAGTTAAGCAAAAAAGACATTGATACTTCAGTGCATAAAAGTAGATTTAGAAAAAGAGGCTAACATAATAACAGTTTGTTACGGAGGGAAATGAAAACCAACTATGCGCTTTTATTTCTGTTCCGTAATTGTCACGGAGCGAGCGAAGTTTCCACTGAGGACGCTATGGGAAAATCGGGAAAATTTGTTTTTGTCTGTTTCTGTGACACATAACACAGCTTCGGGAAGATGAATTTCCATATGTTTTTATTCGATAGCAAAAGTGGTGCTGATATGCCCTTCATTTGAATGTAAACAGCTCCGACTTCATCTTTGGGATCAATAGGACAAAGAACTGGTTTGAAGGGTTCTCTGCCAAATCTGGCCATACGGAGACTAGTCTTTCGCAAACAATATCTAGCGACAAATGCTTCGCATCGAAAAACCGAGACCGTTACAGAATTAGTTCATCGAGGGCTACAACAAGTTTGTTGACCACCATTTTTGTACGACCACTCCATGGGCGCTGTCGGCCCGAATGTAATTCATCCAACCTTTGCCAAAAATATTGATTTTTCTAATTTCGGCGCGATATTCCTTGGTTTTACCTTACCGCGAGTGTCTAGTACGTTATCAAACGCTCTGAAGGTTGTCTTATCGCCAAAATGGTGAATTCTGAGTCAACAATATGTAATTTAGAGAGATGTTGACATCGATCTTGAATATTAAATTACAAAACGAGCCACTGGATATCACATACGTTGTTTAAAAACTGTTTGAAAAGATATATCAATCATTGTGTTCGCAATGTGCGAGTATATAGAGAATGAATTGCTCTACACAATGACACCAAAAACACCTATATAGCTCAATTGTTTACACATATTACCATCATATATTTTTTAAATTACCACTCGAATAATTTTCCGTGCACTTTGAGTTTCACGAGTAAGTTTTAGAACTCGTTTTGAACCAAATTCTGCCACCTATGATAACTGTGTAGCAAAGCACTATATGCAGACTTATAGAGGCTTATCTGCTCTACAAAATAAGTACGATTTTACTCAGATACCTACACCGATATTCGTGTTGTTGAGTAACGTTATTTTTGGGCTCCTTCGGCATACGACACGATTCCTTTCATCCGTTTTTGGATGAAGATGTTAGAAACCGGGTTAGAAAGGGAAAAACAGATATCTGAATCTTTCATATTAACTATCGCGCGAGTCAGTTAGCCCAGCCGAAGTTGAATTATACATGTTACCCCGCCCCCCACCAAAAAACAAGCCAGAAACGAACATCGCCGAAATTTACCACTGAGAATTGTTCACTATGCTCGTTTCACTCACTACACTGGGAATTCAGCAACTTAAAAGAGGAGACAAGAAAGGCGAAGATGCACTTTGCACTTATGGTCGTTGAGCTCGGTCGACGTCGCCATCAGCTGTGACCAACCCCGAATGATGAATGATACGCCTCCACTGAATTCGATCTCGAGCCACATCTATTATGATTTGCTGGGGGTTGCGGGACCAGTTTGTAGCACCGTAGGTGGTTCTAAGATGATGAAGATCGCTAAGCGCCATTTTGTTCATAATTACGGATAGAGCAGCTTAGTTTTACAGGGTTCGCCACGCCACCAACCCTCCCCTCAGAAGGCATTATGGAGCTCCCGGTACAACCGCCAACTGTTGGTCAGACATTGAACCAGGTGTGGAATGCAGGGAGGCGGTTGATCCAACGCAGACCCTTCTGCACCCATCCCAACGAAGCCAGACCCGATTCATGTCACCGGAGTGCCCTCGGCAGGATATTTTGACTTTTTTTCGTGGTTTGTCACCCACTATCCCGTTGTGCCAGCTTTACCGCCCCGGCATTTGGCGTTTGCTTTCAGCTTGTTACCTCGGCATTTCCTGGCATTTTATAGAGAATACGGCTGGGAAACCATATTCTCACCAGGACCTCAAGCAGTAACCAAAGACTCCTGTTCTAGTCGGAGCACACATACTCTCCCATGCTGGGCAAAGCCCGTAGCAGTCCTGACACGTGCAGTCTGGAGAGACGCTAGCGGGCCAGAAGGACCCCTACCTTGGACCCAGTTGCGAAGATGCGTACGATTGAACACTTTGCTATCATATATCGCGCAACGGGTGACACTGAATCGGCAAGCAGTGTACTGCTTCGGCAAAACTAATGTTCTGTACAGAAGGCACAGGAAAGAAGAGCGGTAGAAGCATCCCAGTTATTTCTGCCTACCCCAGGCGCTCCAGTTCAATCCACCAGCTGTTTTGGATTTCGCCCTTCAGCCCCCAGTTGCTTTGCTGCGCGATTAAAATAATGACAATAATTGCTGTAATTGGGGCAAAAATATGCGAGTTGTTTCTATGAAGCTTGAAAAATCCTTAAATTTTTATCAGTGGTACTAAAGATCACTAGCATTGCAGTCACTCGTTATGTGTTGCTATAATAGATTGCTATAATTTTTATTAAATGAATCAACAATAATTTTGGTGTGTACGTTATTTTTCGTATTATTACACAATGTCACGGTTTAAATGTATCGCATACAACAAATGAATTAGACACTGACACAGCACAATTTCACTATCTACCATGTTGTTGTACAGTGAAGAAGACATGATTGTTGAAAATTTCAACACCCACGAGGTACTGCTGGTCCGGTTTATTTTTGGCTCACTCCTGCCCAGGATATTTTTGGCTTACTCTTGTTCACGCTGTTTTTGGCTTACACGTGTTCGCTTATTCTTGGCTTACTCCTGTTCAGGTTATTGTTTAATTTTTCCTGTTCAGATCATTTTTTAAATTTACGCCTTTTCAGCTTATTTTTTGGTTACTAATGTTCAGGTTATTTATAGGTTATTTTTGTTCAGGTTATTTTTGACTAACTCTTGCTCAGGTTATGTTTGGACCACTCATGTTCATGTCTTTGACTCACTCTTGTTCGGACTATTCTTTGCTTACTCCTGTTCAGGTTATTATTCACATACTTCTGGTATCAATGGTCAAATTTCTTCCAAAGATGGCTGTCATACTCTTAATTTTGAACAATTAGATTGACAAAGCAAGGTCACTCCCACTATGTTCATGATTCATAATTTCCTATGTTGACTAGGAGTGTCATTGTTATATGTGACCAATCAAAATGCGATGCATCTCAGGTTCCTATAAGTTTGAATGTTGTTTACAGCATCGATAAGTTAGCGTTACAATACTAAAGGAAAAACTGCGTACCAACTGAAAATCAGTAACCGCCACCATACCAAGCGAATTAATTTTTTCCGTCACCACCCGATAACCAATAGTAAAACAATCCATAAGCGCTGATAAACTTGATACTTGTCCTTTTCTTGATTAAACTCGGTCATATGGCGTCTATAGAGCTCTTCTATCTCGAGACGCTCAGATTCTGGTAGTTGAGCCATTTGCTCTTTGACGGCACTCGTTGGAGTTTGAAGCGAGTGTGTCGTAAAATAAACTACGTCGTGGTCATCTGAAACAACAAGTTACACATATATATTTAATGCCCGAAATCCAAATAAATATTATAATTGATAACTAGATCTAATATAGTTCAAGGGTGAGAAAGAAAAAATATTTGTTTCAATGATGATACCAAGCTTCATTGGAATGTATATTATTTCACTGTAAGAAAACGAGGTACTTGAAATAAGTAGCGAAACTCAAGTTATTATGTTAAACCAGTACCTTGTCTCATCGCCAAGGTAGTGAATTCTGAGTGTTGAATATGTAATTTCGGACTATATTGAGCAGCACCTTACAAAATGTGCAGAATATCAACGATGTTGATTTAAGCGTTGAGGAGATCCACCCGCTTATTGTGTAATTAGGGACTCCCGGTGTGCAACTATTTAGAGCATGAAGTTATCTACAAAACGACACCAGTAACATCAATATAGATCGAATGTTTGTGAAGAAACTGAAGTTTGTATGTATTATGGGTCTCATGGACATTTGAATACCCCATTTTGACCCAACCATGCACCGCAAATCACAGCAGCAACACATTTATGGGTCACTTAATTGCTCTACTAAGTGGCCCATATAGCTCGAGCGGTTACAAAGGCATTGTCGATTTCGGATGTACTGGGTACCATGGGCCCATTGAAAACCTCATTTTAACTCAGCCCTGCAGCGTAAATAATGACGACAGCAGCACACTATCCGAACTTATATACAAGGTATACTACTCTGCAAAACGTGACGAATAATCGCTCACACAGCTCAAGATTTTGGATTAGGTATTATCGTTTTTGTGTATTTTGGAGCTCATGGGCCCATTTAAGAACCCCTTTTGACCCAGATCCCGCATCCTAACCTCTATAATGTTATTGAGCAAAGTATAAGACATCGCTTTATAAAGTTTATTATCCTACAGAATCAGCCTAATTTGGCTAAGATATTTGCACTCGCTGTCGATATACAGTCCATAACGGGTTTTATCGGACCCCATTTTGACCGCCCCGAGATCATTTTGCGCATTTTTACGAACCGAAAAAGATGGAATTCGTTTTTGTGTCTAACTAAAGAGCACAAATAAAGATTTTAAGCTTTCCCCAATCACCTATAGCGCAAGTCAATCCGGCCATCCAAAATTGCGTTATGCGTGTCATCCCATAAAAACACAAAACAGACACCATCGAAATGTGCCACTCTGTCCAATGAGAATTGTTCGCTACACTCGTTTCACTCACTACACGCAGAAGTCAATTGAAACGTACATATATGTTACCGATTGAAAATGAAAATGCCATGTAATCACCAAGGCAGTGCCGATCACTGTTTCCGCAACCTTTTTGGGCGATGTGCAGAGTGTTAACACGAGCTAGAAGTTTCGCAACAGGTCATATATACATAATGACTGATAATCGTTATTGGTAATTTGCAGGGAATAACCGGAACCAAAATTCACCGGAACCGGAACCAGCAACCGGAACCGTCCATTTGAACCGGATCCGGAACCGGAACCTGGTCTTCGAAATTTATACATATATAGTAAAACAGATGATGGAAGAAATGAAGATATAGTGGATTTAAAATGCATTAAAATAACTTTTACATTAAACTTAATGTTTTGCGATGATATTATTGCCTTTCTGAAACTTCAAAGAGACTGAGGAAGCTAATAATGTTTATTTATCGATCAAATATGTCGATTTTTGGACACCCAGAGCAAAAAATGCCTTCCACTATACACCATTGCATATAGTGCGTCAAATCGAATATGCTTACAAAGCTTGGAGCGTAGAATGCACACTTTCGCTCTGTCTCCAGTCGCCTCCCTTTACTACACATACGTTTGTTGCATATTCTTCTGTAGGAAACTTAAAATTATTGGTTTATATGCTTCTAAGAGAAAATAATAGATGAAAGGTAATTTTCTGATCAGTGGTCAGAGACACTGTTTAGGCTAGCATTGGACAAACAGTGCCCGTCAGTAAGATCATAATGATGATAACTTTCTAATCAGAATGCTATAAATGAGACACACTGTAATGCTGCTCGCACAGTTTCAATAAATACAGTTCATTGCCAAGAAAACAGTTTCTAGCTGCGTTGCAGATAACGTTAGTTTACTTCAATTTAGACTGATTTACCAAGTTTACAAGCGCACTGGCGGGTGCTTGAGGCAATTTATGTTAGCCAAGCATACCCTAAGTACTGCGTAAGCCATACTCTGTTACCGAGTTGGACAGGTTTAATTCAAACGTATCCCACAGACTTCTGGATGTGTAAAATAGCTGCTACAAGCATCGACCTGGCTTTCATTTAACAAACTCCTGCAGGTTATTATGAAAAATTCCTGCTCAAATTATGTGCCCTACTTACGTTTTACACGGCAAATTGGTTAGTTAATCTTTGCTTTTGCTTGGTTGTATTGGAGCTTGATCATTGTATAATATATATTACATATGTTTGGATTACAGGATAAAGCAAAAAACGTGGAAAATTTCAAACAAAATTTTTAAACCGGAATTCCGGTTCCGGTATGGTTTTTGCCCTTTGCCGGAACCGCAACCGGAACACGATTTTCGCCGGAACCGGAATTTCGGTTACTCCCTGGTAATTTGGTACATGTGGCTCACAAGGCACAGTGGTAAGCCCAACTGGTAAAAGCGGAACTGAATAGGTAAAAGCGTACAATAACAGTTAAATCAAAAATAAGCGATCATCGTCAGCCACTCCGCATCACCACGAGTTCATGATGAACTTTCATCCTGCCCCTCCCAACTTTTCTTCAAAATTCGAACCAAAAACTTGGATCGAAAAAGAAAAAAGTCCATATAACTTTTGGGGGCAGAATAAATTTGGAGAACGTGTCTCCCTCCCCCGACAAGTGGAACAAATGACACAAAAAATAGACCGGGTCATCCAAAACCCATATAACGTAGTGTGATATTAGTGATACACTCTTCTTCAAGGGTTCACCACGAACACTTAAATACCACAATATCGCTCAAAAATGTTGCAACTAATAATACACCAAACATCCAAATCATAACACCACACCAGTTATTATGCGCGTCAAATTCCAAAATCGTACATTGCCCGTCAGAAACGACAGCTACTTTCCCGTTCGACGACGTTATAACACCCTTGGCTCGCTCGAAAAGCAACAGTCATTAATCATTTGTGCCGTAAATGATATGTTTATATAAGAGTACTAGCATCAAGATTACAAATATAAATGGTTTTTTCATCTCAAGACGTTGCAAAACCGCTGTTGATTATTAGCTACGAGGAAACAGATTATGTTGTCTGTATTTTCTTTAAGCATTCAGTAGACAAACCATGTGACCTTAAACAAAGATTTCTTGAGTTGCTTTTTCACACTTTGTTCTGCTTGCCAAATTGTCTGCACGAATACTTAGTTCAAACCGTTTTATAGCTTTTAATAGCTATAATCGTTAGTCATTTATAGTGTCTAGCAAAAGCTGTAGTGTCGCATAAATCATAAATTTACATACCGGCAAGGTCGCCAGTTGCGGCAGATAATCCGAAATATCCAGTCTTAGGCAGATGCACATTCTGAGCCCGGAAACAAACCGAAAATCGATCTACATGGCTCAAACCGTCATGTATCATCACCTAAATTAAAACAGAAAAAATGATATATAAATGTTTCCAACAGTAAATTAATTTTGATAATATAATATAACCAGCGAAAAACGAGTTGCAGTTCCTAAGCTAAAAAAACTGAGTAAATTATAGATGAACAACACAAGAAAAAATTTACTATTAAGCAGGAAGTAATCGGAACTCCGGTTCCAGCGAAAATCGTGTTTCGGTTGCGGTTACGGCAAAGGGCAAAAACCATACCGGAACCGGAATTCCGGTTTAAAAAATTTTGTTTGAAATTTTCTACGTTTTTTGCTTCATCCTGTAATCCAAACATATGTAATATATATTATACAATGAAGGAGCTCCAATACATCCAAGCAAAAGAAAAGATTAACTAACCAATTTGCCGTGTGAAACGTAAGTAGGGCACATAATTTGAGCAGGAATTTTTCATAATAACCTGCAGGAATTTGTGAAATCAAAGCCAGGTCGATGCTTGTAGTAGCTATTTTACACATCCAGAAGTCTGTGGGATACGTTTGAATTAAACCGGTCCAACTCGGTAACAGAGTATGGCTTACGCAGAAGTACTTAGGGTATGCTTGGCTAACATAGCGTCAAGCATCCGTAAATCAGTCTAAATTGAAGTAAACTAACGTTATCTGCAACGCAGCTAGAAACTGCTTTCTTAGCAATGAACTGTATTTATTGAAACTGTGCGAGCAGCATCACAGTGTGTCTCATTTATAGCATTCTGATTAGAAAGTTATCATCATTATGATCTAACTGACAGGCACTGTTTGTCCAACGCTAGCCTAAACAGTGTCTCTGACCACTGATCAGAAAATTACCTTCTATCTATTATTTTCTCTTAGAATCATATAAACCAATAATTTTAAGCTTCCTACAGAAGAACATGCAACAAACGTATGTGTAGTAAAGGGAGGCGACTGGAGACAGAGCGAAAGTGTGTATTCTACGCTCCAAGCTTTGTAAGCACATTCGATTTGACGCAGTATACGCAATAGTGTATAGTGGAAGACATTTTTGCTCTGAATGTCCAAAAACCGACATGTTTGGTCGATAAATAAACATTATTAGCTTCCTCAGTCTCTGTAATGTTTCAGAAAGGCAATAATACCATCGTAATACATTAAGTTTAATGTAAAAGTTTTTCTTAATGCATTTTAAATCCACTATACCTTCATTTGTTCCATCATCTGTTTTACTATATATAAATTTCGAAGACCTGGTTCCGGTTCCGGTTTAAATGGACATTTCCGGTTGCTGGTTCCGGTTCCGGTAAATTTCGGTTCCGGTTATTCCCTGCTATTAAGTATACTTCTTTAGGTAACTACAATTATATACGAACGCATGATGCAATACACGGGTTTCACTAGCGTTCATGCCATCCCGAAATTAAAATGCAGTAATAAGGTATATTACATTCTCTGGCAAAACCATTATGTTCATCAAAAATGTAAGCCAATAAATGTACATTGGCTGATAAGGTGACAGAGGCTAAATTCGACAATTTGTTCAAGTACTCAACACCTATCTACTAAAAACACGTTAAAGTATTGAAAATGTGAAAAACTGAGTCAAACTTTTTACCAAAATTGAAAATTTTATGATTCAACAACGGGTTCAATAATTTAGTCGAAAGACAAAAATATTTCAACTTCACACACAATTTCTGTTTTCCATTCACATTTCTAAATAAATATACTTTGCTCAAAACAACATTATTTCTGATTTTCCTACAAACAAAAAAGTGAAAATCCATTCATAAACAAATGGGGCAGGAATGTGAAACACGAACACTCATTATACACACTCATTCCTGGTAATTGCCTCTAATCAGGAATAGAACGCTACAACCACTCCGCTGAGATCAAAAATTCCCTCAATCCAAAATTTACTTATCATTATTTAGTAACAACGGTATCAGATCCAGATTTATACGAAACATATATCGAATATGCAATATTAAAATAGCTATACCCGCACAACTGCCTGTCCTGTCCCGCAAAAACTGAAAACTTGGGGTATACGAACCCGCCCACGTCTCGTAAAAATTTGGGTGCCGTGGAAAACGTGGGACAGAGCTTGAATTTTCTTCCGGATACCTAGGTTATATATGTACAATAATGTGAATGCGATGCGTAAATAAAGATGTTTCTGTGTGTCAGTTTCGGATACGAATTTTACAGTGCAACTGCATTTTGACGGTTTTAACAGAAACGGTAGTGTAGAGTAGCAGAATATAACATAAAATATTGGTACGTAGTAGCAACGTCTAAACGCCATTCCATAATGGACCTTTTGCGTTAGGCCAAAACGTGAAATCTTCCGGCCAAACAGTGTCAATGGTCCGGCATAAATGCAATGAGTTATTAGGCCGTGTTCACCTTGCATACGATCCGATCCGGATTGTGTTCATATTCCATTCAATCAGATCTGAATTATGTTTACATTGCATTTGATCCGATACGGCACGACCCGATTATAGTTACAGTACACGCGTGTATGTATTTTTGTTTCTACGCCACATCATAAGATTCGGTCTAAAAATTGTGCATGTCATTTCGGATCGGATGCAATACGCGCACTCTATATAAAATACATGTGCGATTCGCAACGGATCGAGACGCAATGTGAACACGCCCTTATCCGAATGAGATCTTGTAACCGGAGAAATTCGTGTTTAGGACCGGGAAAAAGCCTGGGCAAAAGCAGAATTTTGAGACATCTGGACTTTACAGGCCGCCAGCTCCTCCCATTATGGACGGTCCCCAAATAGGTGGACAAGAATTATAATAGCCTATTTTAGAATATCATTTACATTATGAAATATAGTATTCGTATAATTATTATAATATATCAT
This sequence comes from Trileptium ribeirensis, assembly GCA_030248225.1. Lineage (NCBI taxonomy): Eukaryota > Metazoa > Nematoda > Enoplea > Enoplida > Thoracostomopsidae > Trileptium > Trileptium ribeirensis. The sequence continues at coordinate 18,310 of JASANE010017564.1, forward strand.
TTGTTTTACCGTTTCTATAAACCAAATAACATAATGTTGAACTTGCTAGTAACGTTGACCTTCAAATATTTGCTAAAATACCGTTAAGATATTTTCGTAGTACGAAATTCGAGCTTTGACAGCATACGGACGATTGCGGAAATCTTTCAGGCACCCACCAACGACTTGTCCCGACCCGTCACTAGAAAAAACAAAATAACAAAACGGCTTTCATTTAGGTATATTTGGGTAGTTCGAAAATGCGAAACGCTAAGGAGTTGACAGTAAGATGACGATTTTTATGAAAAAACGTTGTGTCCAAAATTATGGTTTATTGTACCTACTGCAGCGCAGCCAAAAATTAATTTAGTCAAAACATTTTAAAACACCAAAATGGTGATAGAATTTCTAAAAAAAATTTAAAAGTTAAAAATAAATTTAAACTATTTTCTGGATTCACATTGAAATGAATCTGAAAATTCAGCCAAAATCGGGAATTTTTCTATGTCAAGTTTTTTGTCATTTAAGCAAATGAATAAATATTTAAGTAAAATATTAGTCGAGGCGTATTTCTTGTTTATGATTTTATTTTTAATGAAAAAAATTTCAAAATCTTTTCACGAGTGAACGACATAAAATAACGGAGTCATACTAATTAGAGTCTTTTATACCAAAACAGAAATATAACGATCCGCGTAAAATGCAGAATTTGCCAAAAACTCCTCATTATTTTGAGTTGCGAACGAGGATTTAAATATCGAATACAAACCAAACATAATATTATCTAAATACGAACACGTCTGGAATAAACTACGTAATTCCTTGAACAAATATGAAAAAACATCGTGGTTTTAAATTTCAAACAGGTCTCGAACGTAGTTCAAACAGCTTTCAAATAATATAATATGAAAACAGTCTTAAATAACAGACAATCTTTACTGTTGTGCTGACAAGTCATTCCATGAGATCCGAGTCATGATATTGATTGGTCGTTATAAAATTGTTAAACAATAATAATTCTTAGTAAATCACTTACACATCATGATTGAATTTTTTCGTTCCATCGTTAACCATTGCCGATATGTAGGGGTTATTGTTCTAAAATCCAAACAATGATCAAAACATATAACATTCACTGGAATATGCGAACAATTAAATTTATGGAAAAAACTGAGTCTTACAGGAGACTAAATATAAGATGGTAATGAGCTGCATTATGTTATATTTCAATCTATGAACCAGATGCAATCCAGAGTGTCACTTTTCACTGGAATATGCGAATAATCAATTTATTTTATGGACAGCTGCTAAATATAGCATGGTAATGAGCTGCATTATGCATCATTTCAATCTATGAACCAGATATATTGCGAGCTTTCGCTTTTTGTTCTATATTACATTACTCGCCAGAATTGAGCTCTGACCTTTCACAGAAATATGCGAACAACTAAAATATTTTTATGTACAGAGTCTTGTGGGAGACTGAATATAGCATGGGAATGAGATGCATTATGCATTACTTCAATTTATAAACTAGATATAATCCAAGCTTTCCCTTTTCATTCTATATTATAGTACTCGCCATAAATGAGTGTCACATTTCGAGCGAGCGAACATCGAACAGAAATAGAACAAAATGTATTAATTATCGAGCAACACTCAAATACTTTTCGAACTAACATCGAAGAGCTATGGAATAAATTTAAAAAAATCGCGCCAAAATTTCTAACAATATTTTTAATTTATCGAACGAACTTCGAGCTAACACTTATTCGCTAAAAATCATCTCTAGCGAGTATTGTATTTATTTTTTTGGAATGAGTCATGCGTAATGTGTAATGGTCATAAATACAAGACAATGTGTAGCTATGCATTCACTTCAATATACGAATAGTCAGTAGGAATAAATGTTTCAATGTGTCTCGTTAAGACTGAACATACAGAATGAATCACAACATAACTATTTTGAGCGACATGACACACGGACCTTTCCGTTTCGTTCTGTATAATGTTTCGGAAAATCAGTCATCGGTAATTATTATATATTCGGTTTATCGGCAAGATTTGATGTATAATTTAAAAGACAATTGCTCCAGGTCCACGTCCATAAATGTTATATATACAGGTTCTGTCTGCTAAGGTATATATATGCACAAGCTATGATAACACCCAACAATTTACCAACGAAACACAACAAATGCTATCGCCGTATGTTCTGCGTCAATTTTATTATAGCTTTGCAAGAATTACAAACGCGTCGGGTTGTTCTTGCAAGAATTTCGAATACACACAGTTGTTTACATAGCGATGCCATGTTCAAGTTCAAAAGTTTTACATTTTGATGTTTTAGCAAGCTTTTATGGTTGTCCCTCGCTCTCACTCTCTCGACGTAACTCAATCGTAGATTGCTTACAATGTGACAGTCAGTTACAACGGTTACTGTACGCGCAGTGAAAATCAATAATGTATTGCACAGTCACGGACAAAAAATCCGTCAACAACATGACACCGTTCGTTCGTGTATACGTTTGTTCGCATTTCGCGTTCGTTTTTATGCACTTATTTTATCAATGACTGATGGAGTCCCAATACGGAGGGGTGGGGTGTAGGGCATTCAGAATTTTCGAGCTCCCCCGGGTCAACCCTCCCAGCACCCTCAGCTATTTTAAGTCCTACCAAAAAAGATTATAACGAAATTCAAAACTACGCCTTATATTTCGACTACTTATGACAAAATCCTAAGTAAAATGAAGCGCTGCCTGAATAAATATGAATTTTCAGCACTTAAGCTGAACAACTGAACAGTTTAAACAACAAACATGCAATAAAAAAGATATATATACATGTTGCAAATACAAGAAAAACGCGAACAAATACAATTACAAACCCCCAGTTAACCTGGGAGAAGGAGGGTACGGGTTTTCAACTCCCCAGTTGGAACTGGGGGCCCAGCTAAAATTTAGGTTCTATGGAGAAGCTATGGCTGTTGTTTGAAAATTTACTGCAAACATCGTCTCGGCAATCTACCTCAGTCATGAGGTTAGCCCACAAAATTTGAACACTATATTTAAAACAATCAATGTGTAATCGGTTTTTCAACTTCCCAGCTGGAACTGAGGCCCAGCTAAAATTTAGGTTCTATGGAGAAGCTAGGGCTGTAGTTTGAAAATTTACTGCAAACATCGTCTTAGCAATCTACCTCAGTCAAGAGGTTTGCCCACAAAATTTGTCGACCATATTTAAGACAATGTGTAATTCGTATAAAAATGAGTTTATTTCATTGTAATAAAAATATGCAATTATTCAGCAGTACAATAGACTATATAAATTTATATAAAATGTTTATAAAACTTCTAAGCCATACCAACTCAAAAACTATACATTTTTCACAAAACATGTAAAATTTCGCACTTTCGCTATGGTTTATAAAATGATGCTCACACAAAACTGAGTATCATAACATGGTTTATGAACAAAAATTCCATATAAGTGATGACGAATATGATCCGAAAACATATTTCAAAAGCGAGGAAAGTTAAGCTTCAATAAATTATTGTCAAATTTGTACCAGGATTGCCATTTGTAACACAAAATATATATGTATATATGTATTTTCGAAAACATAACACAAGTTCAGCCAAAGCAGACAAAAACATATAGATGACTACCGCAGCCTTATTGGTATGCCATGACCCAATTCCTGGCCGAAAACAATACCTGGGCTACACCCTGACGCTGAGTACTAATCCAATATACACGAAGATACCTTTCAAGTTTTATCTCGTTCTATGAAAACTAAAACTTTTTCAGACTAAGATATTTATAATTACTGCAGTGAACTGATATTTTTTGTTAGCAAAATAAATACAGTAATATCGTCTCGGACAAAAATGGACGCAGATTTTTTTTCGAATAGCAATAATTGCATAGCTGTTAATTTTTTTGTGAACTATTCGCGAAGAATTGTGAACTTACAGCGAAGGGCTTGCAAAAAATTACTTTTAATTTTGTTCGCAATAATACATTTTGACTTCTCTGGAACAAAATCTCCACGAAAGAACACATACCGTCGCATCGTTGTCAAATGAATCGAAGAACACCCCCAAACCAATCCAGTACTCATTTGATCCAAAAGTATTCCCCGGCGATCCTTTGGCTGCAGTATACCAAAACGCCTACAACAATCTTATCAAACAGCAAGAATATATCCAATACATCCTGTTTGGCTTTAACATGACGGTAAATATTAAAATGTCCGACAAGCAGCATGCAAGACGTATTATTTGGGTGCGCTCTACAATATTATACTAGCCTATACACAGGATCAAAATTTTACCTAAGGGAAGCTTTTAGCTGGAAACACAGAGTTACAACCTGGAGGAACTGGAAATACCTGGAGAAATTCCACCAGCTTACAAAGGTGGAAACCATGCTCCAGGTCAGGGGTTTATAACTGCACTTTTCCATAAAGATTTTTTATGGTTTTCTGTTGCATATTAATTGTTTACGCACTGAAAATGTGTATTTCTGCAGGTTACGCTTCATTTTATTATTGATTTTGTCATAGTCTAAATATAAGCAGTAATACTGAGTTTTGTCATTACCGTTTTTGTTAGAACGACCATTTCGGTTGTGACCTGAAAACACCTGGAGGCCATTTGGGGATGACCTGAGGACAGTCGGCGAAATCCTGGGAAAGCTCAGCATTCTGGGGGCACCCTCCCTCTCCAATGTTGAGAGGCCAGCTATAAGTGAAATCTCAAGCATAACTCAAGCTTCCGGAATATGACGAAAGTGGGGCGGATCGTATCGACTTCCCTAAATCATATTATCATGTTTGCCCCTTGTATAAGCATATAATGGTTTGTGTCTATAATCCTAAGGCTAAGCCAGAGAATAATACTTAGCCTAGGCTTAGGCTGGGATCACAATTTAAACTTCAATGTTTTGGCCTATGGTACTCGTGTCAAGTTTTCATCTCTTTTATTATGGGCGAGAGGGACTTGACATATTTCAGTGGGGCAATCACTATATACTTTAGCGATTGCAATAGTTATCATCGACTCAGTCAAATTAAATGCGAATCATTCACTGACCAATTTCCATCTTCGGGTTTTTAGCTCTAAAGAACTGATTTATCCACTATTAGAAATTTGCTCAAAAGGATGAATACTATTACGATTGCAGTCAGAAATCTACATCCCTGTTCATTATTTTTCGCACATATTCTAATTCAAATTTAATATAATCTAATTCAATGTTATTCAATTAATCGCAACAGCAAGGAATAATGGAGGCCATTTGTGAATCACTTCAACCTCGATTGTAAGCCAAACAATACTGATCTAGCGCAGCTAGTTCCTTCCGTTTGCAATAATTAGCGCCTCAGTAAAGAGTTGACGCAACTTTGGTGGACATAACATGCTGAGACACATATTGAAGGACTATTTTAATAAAATATTTGCAACTGCATACTGGTCAAAATTGACTAGTAATAGACGACGACTTTTTACTTCTAGTACAAATGCGACACACGAAGTAACTAGGGCCGCAACACTAGACTGTAACCGGGGGAACCTGACTAAGGCAAATACAAACCAATGCCAACATAAAACCTAAAATCCACAACGTTCATGTTTGTAGCTCTACGGGTACTAATAAATAAACTTTTGAAAAATTCAATAATTTGACAGCAAACAATCCACAAACACATCTGCGAAACTTGACAGCGTACTCGATGAATCACTAAATATATAGCCCAAAGTTCATGACATAACAAACTAAGAACACACCAAACCGTCGGCACCAATTCGGCCTTGGCCACCGATGCGAAATCCAAATTCTACGTCCCAAAATTCAGTTTGGGTTGCCCTGGTGCTCCAAACACAACCTATAACAATAATCTCATATATACACAAAGTAGTCTAAAGAACCGCGTTGAATGGGATGTAAAGATTTCCAATAGGTAAACCAAAATCATGACAGTACGTATATATTTTAACACAAAGATTATATTAGAATTATTAAAAAATTCAGTTAAATGCTCAGCAGAATTAAATTAAAAACCTATTATGTGAATGCTCAACACCGTGTAAACCAATAATGATCCTATTCCATATTATAGGACCGTGGATTTGATTTGTAACTAGACAAAATTCCCAAGATGTGTTGTTACACTCACATTTATTGGTGAAGTGTATTTCAATATTCATCAGACCAGATTTTGATTGCGAAACCAGTTGAATACTTTCATCATTTAGTATATACACCAAAAATACCATAGTTTGACACAATGCCAATTTTACGCCTTCCAAATACTGTGCAAATTTTGAGTACACACTTTTTAATAAACAAAATTCCTAAAAAGAAACATTTATTATACAGTTTATTATATATTATAGTGAGTTACCGCGAAAAACAGCAAACCAATAGTTGTACGGCACGCCACAAAAAGAAATGATTTATTGATACACAGGGAACATGACATAGGCGTCAAATAAAAAATTTAGCTTTCGGAATCATTATTACTTTTTTGTATTGGCTAAAAAGCGAAATTTCAAAACCTGTCAACAACAATAAAGGAATAAATATTTATTATTCCTACAAAGGGGGACTGATGTGTTGATTCACACAACGCAAACCGCATTACTTTCGTCTCGCATTCAGACGTTCCAAAAACTTACAAGTTCTTTTAGCCTTATAGATGCAACAAAATCAAATAATGTACATTTATTTGACTACGTTTGCAGATAAAATTATGCTATTCCTAGAGAAAAAGCCAGACGAAAGTACCACTATAATAAATAATAAACAGTATAATAAATGTTTCTTTTTAGGAATTTTGTTTATTAAAAAAGTGTGTACTCATAATTTGCACAGTATTTGGAAGGCGTAAAATTGGCATTGTGTCAAACTATGGTATTTTTGGTGTATATACTAAATGATGAAAGTATTCAACTGGTTTCGCAATCAAAATCTGGTCTGATGAATATTGAAATACACTTCACCAATAAATGTGAGCGCAACAACACATCTTGGGAATTTTGTCTAGTTACAAATCAAATCCACGGTCCTATAATATGCAATAGGATCATTATTGGTTTACACGGTGTTGAGCATTCACATAATAGGTTTTTAATTTAATTCTGCTGAGCATTTAACTGAATTTTTTAATAATTCTAATATAATCTTTGTGTTAAAATATATACGTACTATCATGATTTTGGTTTACCTATTGGAAATCTTTACATCCCATTCAACGCGGTTCTTTAGACTAGAGTTTACCATTATAACTCATACCTTGACTCAACGCCAGCATGACGAATTATGAGTATGAATATGTAATTTAGAGACTTCTGAAATCTGCAGAAGCGTTTGATGTTCTCTTAGCTGATAGGAGAATTTATATATTCTCAGCTTTGTCGTCTACTATCAGGACAGACTGCTCGCTACAGAGCCAGTACTGCATAATTTTGGTTTTCTTTACTTTGATACGGTTTTAATTTGGTTTATAATTTAACTTTATGGTTTCAATTTGGCGTCCATTATCTTTAAGAATGGCTTTACTTGTCCACTTGTATTCTTTTGTGCGATCGGAAATGCAAGTTTGTCGTCAGACCCCGTAGAAACGCACTTCTCTTGCTTCTTGACTGTAGGTTTGACGCATTAGTATTGCAGCGCTGATATAATTTGTAACGTTCTTCATCTACGTCAGCATGCTACTATAACGCCGAAAATATGTTGGCCAGAAAGAGTCGAAACTCACAAGGTTTTCGCGATTACAAAGCAGATACGGCACGGGGCTTCTTAGCGGTCTATGGTTGGTTTGCAGCTAACTAACGGGCATAAATAAAGAGTTGAATTCGAAGTGCTTGAGTTTGAATGTGCTATCGCGCGAGTCCATTTGCCAAACCGAAGTTCAGTTATGTCTGTCACACCACGAACCGGACGCAGTTAAAATTTACCATTCTCTGGCCTGCAACAATTCTTCGCTACGCTCGTTTCGCTCACTACACTCAGAATTAAAAAATCAATATATAACTCGATTACTTCAAATACATCTATGAATTGAATTATATATAGTCAAAAGTCATCAAAGCATATATACCTTGTTTGCTTTTAATCGACGGCGCCAACCGCAACTGTGCTGAACTGCCAGTTGCATCACCTGAAATTTCCCAAAACGGTATTGTTCCGTCCTCCTGTGCCACGTGCGGCTGCTGGAAGCTGTGTTTGTATTCATGCCGACGATAAAGGTCACGGCCGTCCGAAGGAGCTTCGCCACTACATGCTTGTCGGGCCAGCACTAAGACTATGGAAATTAGAAGTTTGACAGTATCCGCACTAACCATAATTCTGCAAAGTTTTATCAATCATTGCATAATGCATTAATTACATTCGCCACTTCAGCTAAATGGTGTAATAAATTCAACAATGAAAAAAGTATAAATAAATTTCACTTTAATAATCCACGTTATCTTACTTAGACAGATGGATAAATGGAAATAATTGAATTTTATTTTCTGATACTGTCAGAAAAAATATTTAACTAATCTACAAATATTTTTGCTATTGCAACGACATATATATATCCATTTATATTGTAAAGTAATTTATTCAAAGTATATATACATTTATTTAAAGTTAAAGGGGTATCCCGTTCTGGTGCACATAGTTTTATATATACTGCTCAGGGAACAATCGGAACCGGAACCAGCAACCGGAACCGTCCATTTAAACCGGATCCGGAACCTGGTATTCGAAATTTATATATAGTAAAACAGATGATGGAAGAAATGAAGGTATAGTGGATTTAAAATGCATTAAAAATAACTTTTACATTAAACTTAATGTATTGCGATGGTATTATTGCCTTTCTGAAACTTCAGAGACTGAGGAAGCTAATAATGTTTATTTATCGATCAAATATGTCGGTTTTTGGACATTCAGAGCAAAAAAATGTCTTCCACTATACACCATTGCGTATACTGCGTCAAATCGAATGTGCTTACAAAGCTTGGAGCGTGGAATACACACTTTCGCTCTGTCTCCAGTCGCCTCCCTTTACTACACATACGTTTGTTGCATGTTCTTCTATAGGAAACTTAAAATTATTGGTTTATATGATTCTAAGAGAAAATAATAGATAGAAGGTAATTTTCTGATCAGTGGTCAGAGACACTGTTTAGGCTAGCGTTGGACAAACAGTGCCCGTCAGTTAGATCAT
>JASANE010017565.1:0-31565 GCA_030248225.1 Trileptium ribeirensis
CTGAAATAAATCAGATTCTCGAATTTTATTAAAAGATCCAATAGAGGCATCTAAAACCGCTCAGTTTTAATCTGTTATAGTATGAACCGATACCCCTGTCGACTATTTATAAATTGGACTGCTGATGCTTCTGCCACCATGTTTGCACAACGCCAAAACGTGCATACCAAACTCGGTAAAAAAAAGACTTTTTGAAAATCCAAGCCTGCTCCTGCGATTATGGCCCGCGTTAAACCTTTTGGATCTGCACGCGACATCGGTAAAAGAGCATTGCATCAAACAGTTCCGGAGAGAGGGCGATCGCCTGATACTAAGCATGTGCTTAGTCATGAAAGCTTGCCTATGTATATCAGATACGAAGCTGAGAATTGTAGTTGCTTATACGAGAACAGTATAAGCTCATAGTCTTCGCCCGTAAATGCTACGTTGGCCCCAAGCTGTAACGACGGTCAAAACGGCGAAAAACCCAAGTCGTTCCGCGAAAAGGAAATCGAGACGGTGTTTTGCCGAAGCAGTGAAGCGACGCTTAAGGTGGAACTGGGTTAGATTCAGCAGTTTAAATACAGTCCCCAAACACCCAACCGTATTTACAAATTTCATCGACGAATCTTACATACTTTACGAGTACTGAATATATTGTTGAAAATTATGCGCCGGCAGGCGTAGCTGAGGACGACTTCGATAACTGCAATTCAAAGGCAGTGTGGCACCCGGTATGATAACCAGAAGGCGGTGTCGCGTCCCGTGCGCACGACGATCACAGCGGCCTACCGCGTTGTCCTCACTTTTTTATGCAATTCGCCAAAATGATCGGTGAATTGAGATGCCCAAATATGGACGATACTTGAACTAATAAGTAGAATCGGTAACTAGACAACTTCAATAACTGTAATTCAAAGGCAGTATCACCCGTATAATAACCAGAAGGCTGAATAACCTCAGTGCCACAACGATGCGCAACGGCCCCTACATGATCTCACATTTTTTATGCCGCCAAAAAATAATCAGTGAATTGAGTGCCCAATATGAGAATGGGTGCACTTGAACTCAATGAAGTAATTCGATTAGCTGAGACAACTTCCAACTGCAATTGTATAACCCGGTTTTCGCAATCGCCAAATAATAAGTGAATGAAAAGAGTGCCCAATAAAATAATACTGGAACATGATTGGTAGCTGACGGAACTTCAAAAACCCGTTTTGCAATTGCGAAGGCGGGGAATCCAACGTACCCCATAATAACGGACGGATCACCTCCGTGCCACAACGCAATCAGCGACCTACCCTATTCCCATTTTACGCAACCGCCAAAAATAATCAGTGAATGGGAGAACCCCCAATATGATAATACTGAACTAATTAAGTAATTGGTGGAGTAAGAAAGCAACCTCTTCCTATTTTATAACGCCGTACCCTGCATGAGAGAAACTGGAAACACCGTCTTAACAATACCCCAACTCTAATAACGGCAGAAATAAAAATCAATCGGCCGCAATTTTTTGCCAAAGTTCCGGAACACGTCCGTTGATTGCTGTCCGTTATATATTAAAAACTCATAATAAGAAAAGTTTATTGGTTGTCTGAAGGCCATCGTCTGACAGTGTCAAGAAGTTGTAATATGCGTAACTAGCTACCTTTGAAAAAAATTTTATCAAAAACATGGAGTTTCTAAGACATCATGTCGAAAGCAGTGTGCCGTACACTGTGTGGTGTACATAGGTTCCAAACGTTGGGTACATTATAACGTGAACGCCGCATTAGCCAGGTGTATTATCATTGATAAAATTTTAGATAAATAGTTTTCGGGGCTGGCCGACAGCTGGGCGTTTGACTTCGAAGCCGGCTTTTCACCATCACTAGTTCACAGTATCGCGATCGGGCTCCTGGTCCTGACTCGATGGTCTTTATAGAAGCGATCTGTGAAAAGCATGTTGATCGGTGACGAGACGGCATTTCATACCCAAGGATTGTCGCTGTTTGTGAGCGGCAACATTCTACTGTCATCCAAACTGTGTGCAAGTATAAATTATTAATTTTGCCAACTTCACTTAGTTAGTTGTCTTTTTGTCGCGCTACGTCAAACTACGTCGAAACGATCGACTAAGTTTTGCTGAATGTCCTAAAAGTTGGACAAAAATAGAAATAATTAGCCAGCAGAGGATAAGACGTAGAAACCTAGAACAACACGGTATTAAAGCACGCTAGATGCAGCGATGAGACAGCTGACGTGGCCACGTTACTAGAGTTTTATACTTTATGTTCCATAAATAGTGCAACCGGGGAGCAGATATGAAGAAAATTACCGTTTTTTTAATTTCTAAATCATTTATTATTTAATCAAGAATAGCCAGGATCATTTATGCGTTGGAAGACGGTGTAATTATTACCACATGGGTTTCTACGGCAGTGATTTCCTGCCAAACAACCTTAGGTAGTAAAATTAATAAATACATTTAGGTGAGTATCAGAACAGGGGCTCTTGACCATTGTTGAATCCTACTAGCCATCGTGCAAAAACTAGAATAATCATTTTATTTGATAATGAGTGTGTCAAGTGTGTGCCAAAAACATATTGCTACCACAAAAATTCTTTGAGCAATAAATACTGACACGAGTTGCACACCTCTTAACATATATGAGGCATAATGCCATGTGTAGGTTATCTTGTATAATAAATAAAAGTTATTATGCATGCCCGCTGCAAGACTTTGTAGCTAGAACTAAATGACCCATGTCCTAGCCTACTACATTGTCGTGATAATCAATCCTCCCTAATTATGATACCGTTTTGTCTGTCAAAGTATACCTTTTCAGTAAGTAGAATACACTTTCGTATTATATCGCACAGACGAAATTGCCGTCGAGTTTATATAGGTACTGAAAAACATTAATTCGAAAGTTTCTGATCTTAAAACAAGCAGTACCAAATGTTTTCCTAAGTCACACATGCTCGTGGGAGCGAAAGGGGGATCATTCCCTCGAAGCTCGAACCACCCTCGGGGCATCGCCGATCTCCCTAAGAGGTAGCCTGACCCCCTAAGGCTGCGTACACAATTCTTCAGGCGAAGTCGCGCGAAAATTTTGGAAAATAGTCCAAATTTTGGCAAAAATAGGCAGAAATTTGGGAAAAATTAGCAAAATGGGGGATAGCAAATTATACACATTTTCAGTCCCAAAAAATTTCGAGATCCTGACGACATTCCCCCACGCCCCCGGAGTTCTCGCTACCCCCGAGACTTCAGACCTCATGCATGAATGTCGTAAATCGTAGTAGAGAAATATATCCGTCGTTAATGCATTGTTCGTCATAAACAAGGTCGTAAACAATGCTAATATGAACAACATGGAAAACTAGACATTAAGGATTTTGACGCATCAACTTCACTTATAAAATTAAACACATAGCCAATGTCCCACACTATAAAATTTAGACGTATCACATTATCTAGTTGAGACTATACAATTGATTTTTTTCTTCCATATTTGTGATTTTGCGCAATGTATTTAATAAAAATGAGGTATATAACATGTCTGACTGTTTAAAACCAGCAGTTAATTTACAACAGCCAATTGCGTTACAACGTTATAAACGTCCAGTATCAGGATACGCGAATTTGGTCAATTGAGAGGTGTATAAAGGAATTAATAATTCGTGAATTTATTTTTTTAATTTCACCAGTAAATCGGGAATTCACCATTTGATACTGTTTCACCATTTGATATTCGTCAAGTCGTACCCAATTACCTCCTCATTGGTTACGCTGCTGATTTTGAAGAAAGTTGCGTGTTGCTAGCTACATAGTTCTCTATACCATTTTCTATCCAGGATAACTCTCGAAAAAGAAAAAAAAGAAGAAAACCAAAAGTTGTAGAACATTTTCGAAGTATGTATGTTAATTAATTTCGCGTGTAAATTATTAATCACAGCTTCACCTCTGGTTACAGATCAAATTTGTGCTGCTAACTCAGTGGCCTCAGCTCAACATATAGATTCACGCATATAGCTATAGCGAATTTATGTCACAGCGTGGGTCCCATTAGTTACAATTAACCAATGTTCACCGTTCTGTTGCGTCAACTTTACAGGTTAGACAGACAATCGGTGCCATTTGAGTCTGAATTTTTTGATTTAGCCCAAGTAATGAAACGAGCGGTAGCTTAAATATGTACAAATAAAAATCGCTTATTTGTAATATCATGAAATCTTATTAGTTTTGGGAACTAAATGTTCGATTTTGTTACAACTACCAATGATCTCACTAGTAATATATAGAGAATTAAATAATATATTCCACTTTCGTTAATATGAATGATCTTCATCGCACAGTAGCTACTAATTTCATTTATCATTCAGCATTAGCAGAACTCGCACACTATGTTCGCTTAGTCAGCAATATCGGTGCCGTAGCTTTGTAGAACATCATGATTTACAGATTTAAAATGAATGTTTGGACAACTGGACAGCCAAGAATAGTTATAATCATATATTTTTGCATTCCGTTCACATACTGTTTCGTTACTATAACATTATATTGTATATAATCATTTGCTGTCATATATATTAATAAATAATGTTGATGCTACCAAAGAGAATCTTAAATAACAAACACAGATAACATTGTTATTTATAAATTGCGGTATACTATAATAAAGCCGTTTTTGCTACCATGACTATAGCAATATGGTGGTAAGTAAGACGTTATAACATTAACTGGGCAAAATATTATATAAAAACTTTCTATATGGTAAATTGTTCTCTCACAGCAATAACAAATCTCAACCTTAGTTTATACTACTGTATGAATGGCCAGTTTTTTGCACCAAACATCATAAATACATTTGATTATTCCAGATTGGTTCCAGTGGCTAACCAAGTGCTAGACGAATGAACGGATGATTTATAATGTGTAGTTATGCTTAAATTGATTTATAATGTTTGAAAATTTAACACAGTTTGACAATTGATCGCACAAGATATAGCTAATTACATTTTTCTGTGTTACTTCATGAACCTCATATGTTGATAACTGAACGTGTGAGAGAAATTACCATAATATGATTTGTTCGACATGGTTCGTATCAGACCAGTACAACAATACAGCAAGGTAACAGTAACAACAAAGCAGCCGCTAATCAAAAGTTAACACGACTTAATTACATCAATTGAACTTTCAGCCTATCACTAATTCTATTTATCACACTGATGAAAGAAAGCTTCTTTCGATCGCTGCCCATAACAAGACACACTTGTGACCGTGAGCATTAATGGTGTGCGCTTCGTTTACCTTGAAAATGTGTACACTAGAACTGGATTTTGTCCCTTGACCAGCTATTGTGAGTTTGGTCGGCGTCACCTTTAGACAGCGGACGTTATATAAACACATATTATATAAGATGTACGTCTTCGAGCTAAGTTACTGTGGTTTATGTTATATAATGTTCATATAATGCTGCACACTCATATAATGCTGTTAATTTAACATTTTAAAGGTATGTAATCTATGCTTTACTTGTGACGAATTTCATTTGCTTGCGTGATTGGCAGTAGAACTGTGCACAATCTTTGCGTTTGATAAACATGTTCGTAAACATAGAAGTAGTCGCTAACAAAACCCCAAGTCTGTAACACAATCCAGGCACACTCAATGATTACTGATGTTAACGGCTTTAACGTTCAACAAGCATTGTATTGAAATAAACAAGTCATATTCCGCAATCAAAATACTTTTACATGAAATTTAAGAGTATTCTTCAATTTATGTACCACCAGATATTCTTTTAAAATTCAAGAAACCATTTCCTGAAATTTTAAAGAATTATTTTTCAAAAATACAAGGTCTATTTAAAGTTTGGTAAAATTTCTAAGAACAGTTATTTGAATTTTAAAAGAAGATTGGTGGTGCATAAATCAAAGAATACTTCTTTTAAATCTCATGGAAAGGGTTTCGATAGTAGGTTGAATTTACGGGCTTAACACATGTCAAAAATTTACATACTATGAGAAATGAAAACCTCTGCCAGCCAGAACGGAGTTGTTCTATAAAAACATCTGAAGCAATTCACTTCTTAGTGCGACATAACTACTAAAATAGCCCATGATTACATAAATAAGCCGGTTCGGAACTTACTAAAAAGCGGTTGAGCGTGCAATCAAAGTGCGAGACATAAAACAATCAAATCTAAGTGCTGTCCCTTTATGCGAAAGACGCTCAGAATGGTACACATTTTATACGTACATAATGCTCAGCGTTATGCGTGAGTCCATCTTAGATGCATACACCGGGGTTGTTCTTCTGTCAAGTCAGTTCACAATTGTAAAAGCGATGAATGCGAATAAATCATGATTTTACCTCATGTACACGTACATGATTTGCGATGCAGCAACGCGTAGGCGCTGTTCGCAGTCACTATTTTACGATTTAGCATCGCATTTGGCTAACCGCGTACAACTGAAAACGCGATTACTAATCGCGTTTTCTCTCGTATGCTATAATACACAAGTAGATAGCGAACATTACTGTCAGATTTTGAATGGACACGGAAAACGCCCGAAAAAGGCAAATGTGCGGGAACGCAAATTCAATTCGTACATCGCAGAGATTACGCTCGTGTTCACAAAAATGCGAATACCAATGGTAAAAATCTGAGTGCGAAGTCCTGGTCGAATCAATTCGTGATTTTGACAAAAGAACAACCTTCGTGTACACACCTAAAGTGAACTCATGTATTATGTATAGAGAATGGTGCAAAGCTAAACGAGCGGGTGACTCATTGACGCACAATCTTGGGATTCAAGCAGCGAACAACACACACCGTCGCGTAACAGCTGAACAAAGAGGAGCTCTGTGCCTGCATGCGTCCCTTATATACTGGTCGGCCACTTTACTTTTTTACATATCCAGATGGCGTAAATTGCAGCTCCATTCGTTATTATTTAATGACATGGATTTTGTACCGTAATTGAAGATATGAATGCGTACACTTTAGCAACTAATAATTTTTGCGTAATTTATGTGTGAAATCACTACTTAGTATAAAACCAATGATAACATTCGGGGTGACGTACAAAACCCCAATTAACTCCTTAACTGTGCAGAGTTCTAGCAACGTAAATGAAGATACTTTAAAGTAAACATGTTTCACTGTGGGAGGTGAAGGAGACTAGATACTATTATCACGATGCTAGTTCTATTTTTACAATAAATTATTTGTAGCTAAAACTATTTTTGGAAAGAGCGAGGCACGCGACCGAAGTTTCCACTGAGTGTGCGAGGAGAAAAATTTTTGTGACTGGGTGTCAATAATAACTTATCTTCTGGTGGATGGATATCAACAGTTTTTGTTGGATAGCAAAAGTGATGGCGATTAGTGTTAGACAACGGCCGGTTTTGAGATAAGACAACTGGAAGTCACCCAGCCGTTAAAATTTTCCGACAGCCGACTGCCAACTTTCGGCCGACTAGCGACCGTCGGGTAGCGGTAGCCGATGGCTGGCCGGCCGGCGCGACGGCAAATGGACGGCTGATTGTCAAGAAGCTTCTCTTAATAAAGATGAATTTAATATTATCAAAAGCTTCTTCAGCATCTGTTCAAAACCCTATTTGTATCTGAAGGATTTACTAGGAAGCTGCTACAGCAAGTGCTGAATCTTACGCGCAGGCTGACTCTAGCAATACTGTACTATATTTAGTGCTTGGCGAAGACCGGCTTTGACGTCTATCATTAAACATTGATGCATATTAGTTTAATAATAAACATGTATTATATGATGAATAATGACAAGGTGGTACTAGACGACACAAAATCCTTGCATGTTGTTGTTGAGGAGTATATGTGAATCAAAAAGTTCCAGTAGTGCGGTTTCTAATTCACTTGCCATACTGTAGTAAGCGTACAGACCACGGTCAGCCGAATCAAGGTCCATAACTACCGATCAACGACTTTCTCGAGTCAAAAGCAGAAACATCTTAACTACCGGCCGACGGATCCGCGGTCGTTAAGGGCCAGAAAATTGTCAACATGCTGCCGTCGACTTTCAAGGCCGTTGCCCAACACTAATGGTGATATGGACTTTAGCTCAAAGATTATAACCAAAACCTTAAGGGTGCCTCTATATTGCTCGTATATATTAACTGGACCAAAGTTGCTGATGGTTGCTTGAATAGGAATATGATGCTCTTACTCTCCATGAAAACGAGCCAGACCTGAAGCTAATAACTTGTGTCTCCAAAATTCTTGTTTTCGGGGCTCCAGCTTCGTTTCTTTCGCCTCCATGCTGTGCGAGCAAAGGTTTTTTAGACTTATGGGTTTTTAGAGAGTTGTTTAATTGGATATGTAGTTTTTTTACAAACATTTGAGCCCTCATTAACAGTCAGGGGGTTGCAATACAGTTGTTTCTCGGGGCAGTCAATTCCAATAACATAAGGACGCTGACACCCTTATTCAATAGGCAAACAGACATGATCAAAGGATCGAAATATGCTATACCGGTTCATATGGTGACAACGTTATACTTCGGCACTCCTGATTTAGCGATAATCAATTC
Source organism: Trileptium ribeirensis (assembly GCA_030248225.1). Lineage (NCBI taxonomy): Eukaryota > Metazoa > Nematoda > Enoplea > Enoplida > Thoracostomopsidae > Trileptium > Trileptium ribeirensis. Next base: position 8,545 of record JASANE010017565.1, read on the forward strand.
TTGACTATAAATATTCTAATAATAAACTACAAACGCACAGCAAGAGTATATGATAGTATAGAGTCCATGGTAGACATTTGAAGCAGAGCGAGACACATGTGTAGCACATATTTATTATGAATTGCGTTATGACATGGTAGTTTGCGTCATTTGTCCCTCTTTTTAAGGTGGTGGAGACAAACTGCAAAAGTTGTGCGGCCATAAAGGTGGATAAATGGCGCAAAGATCAATCGCGTCATCTCGCAGCGCATATAGTTTAACGCAACCCACTCTCACTAAGTATCACATTCTTCTTCACGAGTCCATGACGGACTCTTGTGTAACTTAACAGAAATTAATTGATAAAATACATTTTTCAATTGACAGATAACTTACATATTTATTGTGTCATTCGATGATGTCGTTGCATCACAAAGCGCAATTAAGAAGTATAAAGGTATCGTATCCAGGTATAATTCAACCATTCCCTTCTGCTCCAATCAGACTAGTGCGTCGTTACCACGTTTATTAAAAATCCGTTATGTTATACAAAATAATTAGTTAAATTCGAAACCAACTACATTTGGCAGTGACAATTTTACTGCCCTTCGTAAAGCAAAATACAACGGGAGCTGCGAAAACCAGTAGAGCTTAGCTAAAAAACTTACAAATGTTATATATACAACAAATAAAATAAATAAGTTTATTTATAATTTTTGAATTCTGCTCTGGCTTTAAATAATCATTCATATTTATTATATATATATAAATGTGAATGATTATCTAAAGCCAGATATATATATACATTCTGAATTCATGTCATATATATGAGAAATTATCCTGCTTACGTTTGGAAGCTGCTTTGATTTCCATATACATAAAATTTACCATATCAAATACAAACTCGTCAAATGACGAGTTTAAAACGTCAATCTAGTAGCTTAATCGCTGGAGCATAAGATACTAAATAGTTAAAGTTTGTTGGCCCAAATGTCACATCACCTTATCATCTGGAGCGATTGATATAATTTTGCTTTATTGATGAATTGTGATAGCGACGGTCAAAATTTTGCTAGAAATTTCCCTGAATGAATTAATATAGGTATTTTGTACAATCTTGAAAAACCTTTTAATGCAGCTGTGAATTAAACCTGGATCGTTTAGCCCCGACACTCGTACACTGCCCATACTAGACTATTTAAGAGTTGTTGTTCGGGCCCTTGAATCAAATAACAAAGCACTTGCACCCACACGCCGCGTTACAATCTCGGTTAGCAAATCGCTTCATAATGAACGCTGTCACAAATGTGTAACATTTTGTGCAAATATTTAACATTGAGTCTTAAACAAAGGCATTGTGAAGAGGGAACAGAATGCGAATGGTGCATCATCAACTTCGTATTATTACGTTAGTTTTTGTTTTGTGTTTTAGGTTGGAGATGAATTCACGTTGATTCTCTCCCTGAATATTTTGGATTTTGATTTATACAATCTACAACTTTTTCAATTAATTAAAACTACACTGTTGAATTTGGCATGTGAAAATACAGAATAAACATAAATTTAACAGCTTTATCTTTTCCAAAAGACAGTAAGTACTCAGTCAACACGAAGCATTGCAATGTGCATCGATGCCAATTGGCCGAATCGGGGATGAAAGGGTTAGTCAACTAATTTTTCATTAATCCTTTAACGGCTGAACATTTCGTGCTTCATGAAATGTTTGACAATCTCAAGCTAGCGCCATGGATTGACCCTGTGTAGTAGGGTAAAAGTTGTGTTTGAAACCACTGCGCTGCATTGGAGCTGTCAGTCGGTTCCTTTAGCGAACCTCGTAAAGCTAGTGCGCAACAGCGGTACGCTAAGCGATAAACTTAGTTTACAAGGCGCTTCGCAATGTGTATCGATGTCAATTGGCTGAATTGAGCATTAAAGCATTTAGATTTTATGCAGTGAAACAGATATTACTATCAATCTGCAGCAAGAAAGTTGCGAAACTAAAAGAACGGACCAATTGCAAATGTAAAGACATTTTGTCTCATTAGTATGCATACTACGTCGCGTTTTGATGCAAAGTTTGATCTAAATATGGCAATCAATAATGCAATACAACTCATATAACTGCACGTAAATCATGCGGCGGTCACATTATGATGTTTATGCTGTTTGGAACTTTTGTCCCCCTGTAGTCGCACCCTACTATAGACGGTCAGGGTGACACCCGTACTGTAAATCAAGTGCCGAGGGTGTACGACATACCCCCTAGCTGCTACATTTTATATTTACAGTGTCGTGCACACCCTTAGCTACCAATTTGGCGCGAATTAACTATAACGGACATCGTCTGTAACTAATGTGGTTTATTAGTCAATTGTGGCATGTTGACTTATTTAAATTCTCGATATTTGTACCTAGGCCATATGAACGTTGAAGAAATAATGGCGCACACTCTCAATAAAACTGCAAGAAGAAACGGTGTGCTTGACACTGTCGAAATGTGGCAATGTTACTTTTGAGAATATTTAATAGGAACATAGGGGTGTCTAAGACACTTTGTTGGCGAAAGTGTGCCTGACACCGTGTGGTGTACATAGGTTTCAAACGTTGGGGACATTATAACATGAACACCGCATTATTTGCCACATAATCTATCATAAATGCTCATAGTGTGGAACCTTGCTCTTCGGGAAATAGGCCTAATTAACATATAAGGCTAATAAAATTCGCCGAAAGGGCATCCGTGTTTTACTCATATTCAAAACCTGCAACATGAAAACGAATTAAATGTTCTAACTGCTAGCCATCTTGCTGGCCGAACCAATCTGCATTCCATATAGCTTATTCAGCTCCATAGACAATTGTTCCGCTTAGCACACTCATGCTATGTTGCTTAAACTAGATTTAACAGATATATGAAATTTTATCCTAGAAAGTCAGCCCAAACTGGCAGCTCATTTGATTTAACAGAGCATTTGATTTTTGTCTCAAATTACTAAGTGATAATATCAAGTATCAACGCGATGGTTTCACTCAAATTTGCTTGCGCAAGCACTATAGATTAAGAGGTCTCTACATGAGTGCACACGATAGCATATGTGGCCAATGGCACATTTTGGATTCAAATAATGCCAATTTGATTGTTGATATCCGTAATGTGCTCTAGTATGATTAAACTAATTGCTATTGATGATCCTGAAATGTAGCAACGAGAACAAGCATCAGACACTAAGTATAGGCGAATAGGAAAAATTTTACATAGTTCAAATGTGGGTTCCAAAGTCTTTTATATCCCACTTTATACATTGCAGTATCACGCAAATGCGCGGGACTTTTCGTAGAACAAAACCAATATTTTCTAAACATTACTGTCATCGAACAATGATAAGATGCTTTCAGGGTTCTTTTCTTTTATCCCACCGCAAGCCCGGAATTGTCTGTTTTGAAGATACATCTACAATTTTGGTGCCATTCAACGCAGCTCTACGATGCCATTCAAAAATGTCTATTTCTATCATATCTGATTTGTCCCCGTTGGCGCCCAATATTTGCGAAATTTTTTCTCTCCATAATTGTATAGATTTTTACATCTTTCGAATCGCATTGACTAGCTGAGTTCGATGGTGGAAAATCAGCTGAATCGGTTTAACAACTTATGCTTAGGCTAAGACGTAGTATTCACTTAAAGGTAGCTGTTTATTTCGAGATAAGGTTCAGTTGATTTTTGCACAGTTCCACTGTTATCGTCAATGTGGTTCGAATGATATAGAACTATAATTTTCCAAGGAAAAATTTTGCGAAAATTTAGAGTACAACTTTTGGGGTACTTCAGGTAGACCAAAAATAAAAAATATTTCTTAAAAATGGTTTAAATAAACATTTTTAATCGTGTCGTCGATTTTAGTCCTAAGTCCAGTGGTATCACAATTATTAACATACCTTCAAAATTGATCGATTTCGGGCTGGTTGAGGATAACCGAAAAGACCCGCTTTCAGATTACGAAATGCTGACTTTTAAATAATTTCATATGTCAATATATACAGACAAAACGACAAGCCTGCCACGGCAAAAAAAATGTAATTTTCGCTGTTTTCACCAAAACGCTAGTCAGATTGCATTTTATATTTCGATGTATAAAGACAAAAAGCATTAATAAATTAACAAACTATGCGATTATTAAAACCATTAACGTTATGGATTAGTTTTTGCAAGCGACACTCATATCATTTACGGCCACCTGTAGATGGTGCGCCAAAAAATAATTAATCCTCGATATTAATTACATATGTATTGCATTCATATATTTAATATTTTATAATTATTAACCAGAATTATTTCTGCATTGACTTACCATGCACATACAAAGCGTCAGAAAATGCCAAAATCCCAACTATCCTTATGCGAATAAAACCTTCTACATAGTCTCTCGCTAAAGCAAGAAACTATAAGGCTTCCACCACAATGTCCAGTACTTAAACGCAGCTAAGTGAACATCTAGGTTTTAAACTTTTTCGTACAATTTGCGAGTCTGTATAAACTTTATAATCTTGCAACGATACTAGAATATTAAAAGCACATAATAACATTAGGTTGTGTTGTCATTATGACGCTATAGCAATTTGCATGGGGTTACTATTTTATCAAAGTTTGTCTTTATCAACCATAAAGATTTTATGTGGTTTCACGTTGTAACGGTTTTAAAACGTGAAACTATCATTTCGGTGCCTTGGATAAAGATCAATTTAGGCATAAGTAATAGCTCTGAAATCCAAGTATCACAGTTATATAATTCAGTTCGGTTAATATATTTCGTTTTAGCGTTAATTATATTTAGTGTACATATATATTATATTTACTTTAGTATCTTTCAGTTTTAAATTTATATTAATTGATTGCCAAATATTATTGTAGGGTACTACTAATTGTCAGCTGAGGTTTAGTTAAAGTGAACAAAAAATTATGCACGACTAAACTTAACTTGCGCTTATCGACCATAATATTTTATAATAGCAGATAGCGAATCGCAAACCGTTGCTACACAACAAAAATCGGAAATTTCAGCAGTTTTTCATTTACAGAAAGTTGGCTAAATCAGAAATAAGTACCAAAAATTACACCTTGTGTTTTAACAGATTTTGACGATTTTGAATTTGCAGTGAAAACTGTTATGTAATGCCTATCAGCTTTTGATTTGTATTTGTCGCTGTTCGCAAACAAATTTAAAGTAATAGTGACGTCACAAATTAGTTGGTGCCTTGGTTTAGCTTGCAGTGTTCCCCAACAAAGCCAGCCAATTCAAATCGTGTAGATATTCGTTCGCAAAAATTCGTGCAATTTTGGTTGAAGTTTTGCGAACACAAATTTGCCGGATTATTATCGCAGAGCCATGTGTTCGCGAACAGTTTTTTCACCGGATTGCGGTTTACCAAAAAACGTTCAGTAACAGATTTTTAATCGAAATAGCAAAATAAGATTACTGATGGTCGTGGGTTAAGTTCATTAATACCATCCTTCGGGTAAATGATATGTTTCTCTACAGGCGAAGAACTGAAGTTTGATGCAATTTTGAACTAAATTTTACACAAACAAGGACAGTGGGTTCATTAGGAATAGGATTAAACATGACACTAAATAAATCTTCGGGTATTTTGTAGTTTTAAAATTAGATATTTCATGTTGCGTGCAATTTTGTACAAGTGAAACACAAAATCGAGAATGGATTTCAACTTTATTTGATAAATAGTCGCTTCTCGTTAACGAATGAAAGCACATCCAGTAAATGTATAATTACATCCACGAAGATCGCCAATTGGGCTTACAAAACGTATGCACCATATAATAGGTTAACTCCAGATATATACATGCTGCTCTAACATTTTAGAATTTGCATTTTATATAACGTCACTTGGCTATGAGGATGGTTTTGTAGAAATACAAGGTACAGGGCAATAAACATAGATCTGATGGGAAGACATTAAAACACATTAAAGAAATCAACCCTTTGAGCCATCGTAAAAACATAAATATGCGCCGGTCTGTTGCACAGATATGACTGTCACCAAGTATATCAGCACATGTTTACGTTAGCTATGGGATCAATGGCCCATGTCAACTTTAGGGGCCGGACGTTATAACGTTAGGAAAAGGATCAGCTTAGAGCGGGGGGTTCGCGGGACGGTAGCACCCCACTTAGGCTTAGGTTTAGTACATACCTCATATGGGGACCTTAGCTTAGGCTAAGACTAAGGCTTAGGGTTAGTATATCGAGACCGGAATGTCATGCATTATACTTGGGCCCTTAATGTCGACATGGGCCGGATCAATGATATAAGGCAGAACCACTGACGATGGGTGAGAAAAGATTGTAATCAGTTTTATGTCTGCCGATTGTTAGCTATTATCGTAAAAATCCAAAACGGGTGTAGTTTTTAAAACGGGTGTAGTGAAACCTGAGCTAAACCTGAGCATTGCTGCGAAGTGCTGTCTATATCGTTCTCACAAATAGAATTAATCCTGATAATTTTGCTCATAACCATGACGGTATGTTATAAAAGCTTTTGGATCCACGATTATTCATTTGGTACTAAATCAAAACAATGCTGGGGTTGGACGCATGTGCTAGTCCAAACAGTAAAGATCCTATGGATCACGGTAACGACAGGTGATCCGTTAGAACTACACTGCGTTTCTTCCAACATTGGTATCGTCTGACATAAAGTTGTCAATTCATCGCTTTTCAGCAATGAAACGTAGATACGGAAGTGCAGTTTCCGCGAAAACCGACTACAATAGTTTATATAAAACCCTCAGTTAAAACAGTTCAAACGTACATCTTGAAAATGAACCAAAGTCTTTGCTGAATTCTATTTTGGAGAAGGTATAGTAAATAATACGCCTAGCTAGTTTAAAACTAAGGCCCAATTTTACAGTAAAATGGAAAAAATAGACAGTTTCCGGCGTTTGCTGTCGAACTCTCAAAATATTTAAATTGCTGTATAGAATATAATTTACTGCTCGAGAAATTACTGTGATATCCAAATTATAAGTTCTTAGTAGTAATCCTTATATAAACTGAAACCTGAACCTTTAGTAAAATATGATATAATGGGCATTGCAGTATACGCTATGGGGTGTGTTCATACTACGCGAGATGCAAGATCAGTCGCGATCCTTATCAGTGAGTCAAGATTCAGTACCAGATTTATAGAATAGTAGATAATATACGTAACCATTTATGTATTTTCTGCCAAAGCGAGTAAATGTTTTTTTCAAATATTTGTGACGACTCTAACAAATAGAAGTCATTAATCGTATGAATGCAGATAATGTTTTATGAGGTTGTCACCAGTACTGTCAGCCTCTACAAATCACGAAAACTATGTAATGTTGCAATTGATTCCCAGCTATTATAGCAACAAATTTTGGATTTAAATGTTAAAATAAAGATCGGCGTCTGGCGTACAGAACTAAATTAGTGCAACATTATTTTTGCTGACACAGGGATGTTTGCTGAGGCTACTATAGCGTGTCATTACCATTATGCTATTGTCCAGTTATAAAAAATTAATATTGATTTCATATTGTGATGGTACGAAAAGCTGGTAAATTTAGGAAACGAAAATCCGAAACTGATTATATATATTACTTTTTGTAAGTAAATATTCAATCTGTATCTCCGAAGAATTTTTAACCGAGCGCTTCCAAATATATAGGCAAGAAAAATTATAAAAATTGTGGCTCAGAGTCTGAACTAAATATAAGTCGGGGTGAACGAATATGTACTGTCAAATGTTACAATAATCTAGCTGAAATAGACGTTCGTTACATTTTGGTAGTCCTACTCGGTATAACATTAATTGTGAACCCAAACCATTGCATGTTACTTTTAGAGAGATATGTTGTTGCATGAAGTGAACTGAAATTTGGTACGGCCGAAGTTACAGCGTACCTATTACTTAAAGTCAAAGCATTAAAATACAATAATAATAGTAATGTTTTGGACCCATACGTCCACAAAAATACTAAGCTTCTTATGACTGGTAAACAAAACTTAGATATATTTATGTATTTAATTATATCACATCACCGCTCAAGTATTTTGAAGTTTCCGTAACTCGTAACAGTCGTGTTCACACTGCGTCCGATCCAATCCGATTCGACTAAACTCTGTACCTACCGTATGCGTATATGTGCTTATTTTTCGCACTACTTCATCTGATCCTTTTTCGAAAACATTGTGCATGCTATTCGGATCGTATCGAATGCAGTGTGCATACTCTATATAAACTACACGTGTGCTTCGGATCGAACGCAACGTGAATACGGCCGTAGACCTAACATCGGCGCTTTTAACGTCTGTCTTACCGCGTGACATATATGTTACCCAAATGAGAAGTTCATAGTGAAGTTGGAGATCTGATATATTTTCATAAATGTGCAAACAATCATTGTGAAGTATCACCAACGCGAATATCTCTTATCATGATATAAATGTTGAATGAATATTGAATCAAAAATTTTGATAAATCGATATTTCCATTTAAGAAAGTTGAACAGTTTCTGTATTCAAATTAGGACAACAGTTTAATGTCTGCGTCTAAAGGTTATATCAACGTTTAACCCGATGTTAAGCGGTTACAATTTGTTACAAATACGTTAACAGCAATGTGTTTCTACTTTTTCTATCGTAACATTTGCAGCAGCCGTTGCTATATTGACAGCGTGCGTGACTAAAAGTGTCTTATCCATTGTGAGCACGTATTTCATACAGTTCAAAGTTCATGGTAAAATTATAAAAGCTTTTTATATCAGATACACTTGTGCAACAACCGCACGCAAAGCAGATAGATACAACTATTGTTCACTTTGCTCGATGTTGTATATCGAGCGGCTGTGGCTTTGTCTATAGCAACATCATACTATATTTTGCGGATAATTAAAGAAGACGTTTCTTTTAATTTTATACATTTATGACGCGTTTGGATACGATGTACCTCCTAGTGTGTCAATCTGGATAGTACGTAGCTTTCTTTTACATGGTTGACAAACGAAATACGGACTAGTTTTACGGCCATCGATTATTAAATAAAGTTTGCTATTATTGCGTAAAAGTGTATATAGTAAAGGTATCAGCGCAGCATTTTATTTTTGATATATAGTCTAAACTGAGGTCTGTGCCGCACATAACCCATGAGCTGGAGGTAGAGCTTTACCAAGCGCTATTTGGATAAACAAGAATTTGAAAATTGATCAATTTTGCAAAATTAGGGCATCGTTCACAGAGTCGCTCAAGAAACTGTAAATAAGAAGGTATGCGAGTCTGTGGCGTAAACTTTATTGGCAGATTTTGTTAGGTCGTCGGTATTCTGCCTCAAATTTGCTGTTAGACAAGTTTCGAAGCCCAGCTTTGAAAAAACCAATATTTGTGTAGCTGATCAAAACAAGAGTCAGCGGTAATCGCCAGTTGTTATGATACTAGCTGGAACTACCTGTGCTGGGAGCTGGGGAAACGCGCCGATAAGTTACATACGAACAAGATATGCTTGCAAATTACAAAATAATACAATCAACCAAATTTCTGCTATATTTATAATTCACCAAAACTCTTCTCCCGTATCCCGTCCGATACTAACGGTAATACGACATGTTTTGTTTTTTCACCTTAACCTCAAAATACAACGCTGAGGACCTGTTTGACCGCTGCTACTTGAAATCAGTAACCCACGTTTCACCCACAAACAGCAAATGAACAAGCGTTTTAATTGACTCAATGTGCATAACTTCGTTATGACTGCAACCCTTGCATTTTACACCAAGTGACAAAGTGTTCGATTCTTTCGTGAATCAATCACAGTATTTGCCTTCGTGTGCTTAGTGATTGTATGCACGACCGTGCCGCTTGCTAATCCATGATTATGTTGACATTGTCGGAATTAGTAACACCTATTCCCACAGCCATGCGCCCTAATCCCTGAATTCAAGAAAAATCATGCATAAAACGGATAAATTGTTGCATATAAAACAATTCATGTAAAGAATACAGCGCAACAAGGCGGTGTCGAGTCAATCGATGTCATAGCCCTTTAGGTATATTGGAAATTTTGCCATAATTTTGTCTTATTCAAACTCTGTTCCCGCTTTTCATCCGGTTATGGATGTGGCTGGTTCTATTCGTTATTGGATATTAGCTGCCCTCAGTTTAACCTAAGCCAGCAACAAACATTCCATCACAGTAAATGATATCGCTTGAGAAAACATTTCTCGAATCAGGATTGTCTATGATCGGGTATTATCTTACCAATACGGAAGGTGAAGAAGGTTGGTTATGTTTTATCGCAAAACCAAAAAAAAATTTACAAGACTTGAGTCCTTGTAGAGCGAACGGCGAGGTCGGATGATCGCAGTGTGATGGCTTGATCGCTCCTGTGGACTACATAGATCTCAGACATGCGTTTCGGATCAATTACGACACCGACACGATTCTACCTATTACACGGTCGTAGAAACAAGATAATTGTGGTTAATATTTTTTACAAGTGCATGCCGTGTGTATTCTGCGAAATTCAAATGTATACGTTCACTTAAGAACACTTTTTGCTGTATGCAGCTTGTCGCGATTCCTATAGCAACGTTTTATAATTCCAGTCCGAAAGATAAACCTGAAGTGTGTGATATAACCACATATAGTGCTCGCATTTAATCTACCTGAACTTTAATATAGTCAGATCCCTTTAAACATAAATCCTCAATTAATGATAAAGGTGTATTTATGTCCATGCCCTTATGCTTCCGGATCTGTGACTGTGACATACTTCTCTTTGAAATTCGTTTAGGTTAATGATAAAATTTCTTAGTTTGTTGCGCTTTTGTAAAGAACATCTTGTTACAAAAAATATTATTTATTAATAACTACATTGCTTTGAAAGAAACACACAGTAGTTCTAAAATATGTCACAATACTTGAGTCGAAAAACGGGGGTGAAACAAACGCATGTGTGAAAATAGATATCAATTTTAACCATTTCGTCAGGACTTCTACATTTTTGTCCCGAAACGTGTATCTCTTATGAAAGCGTCTTGTTACTTTTGACAGTTCACTTATATTTCTCTGTTTTTCAGAAATATGGCAATTTTTGTTTTGTTTTGGAGTTGGACAGTATTATGACCGATTTGCTGCAAGTTTCCAAGACTAGAGAGGCTTTAAAATATCGGTTCGAACTATTTTTATTGCAATTTATTTGCAATAAAATGCAATTTATCACAAAGTCAACTTAATCGTTAACTACTTCAAACTTTTTCATATTTGGTCTTTAAATAGAGAAAAAGAGCAGACTACAGCATCAACTATTTGATCTCTGTATAATGAATTAATATTTACTATCCGTAAAAAGCGCCCATCCTATTAAGGTGCAGTTACAAACAAATTTTCTTAAACCTGCAATTTTCAACAAGAGGATGTCACTGCAAAGTAATGTTTAGGGGTGGCACAGTATATTAGCTACAATGACAAATATTTGTCATCAATTATATCATTAGTTGAGGCAGACAAATCTGACACAAACAAAAGTTCAGCATGGTTCCAACTGGTCATTATACATTCAATTTTTAGGAGCAAGCTTGTTGTTGAGCTGAACTCTCCACGAGTGTACATGCCAACTTCGGCAGTACCACATAGTTTCTTTGTTTCATTGTCTACATAATTCATGGAAAATTTTCGGCCCTCACCGCAAACATAAATGTTCTTGCACGCTCGTGAAATCTTGTAAAAAATTATGATGTAACCGCAATATCGGAAAACTATAAAATGAATTTATGTAATAATCTTTGGTGGATTACTCATAATTCTTATCGTATGCTATACATACAATTTTATCATACGTGCTCGTAGTCTGAGGTCTCAGGGTGATAGCGGGTGCATCCAGGCAGGGATATCGTTCGGCCTCCTCAATCCCCCGCTCGGCGGTTGAGAAGGCCGGAGGCTGTCTCCATCCTCCAACACGACCCCTATTCGAAATTGGAACCGTCAGGGCTGAATTTTAGAATTTTCAGGACTTACATTGTTTTCTTATTTTTGCCAATTTTCCCCCGATTTTTCCTATTCCCCTAACGTTTGCCTATTTTGCCTGGATTTTAATTTTTTTCACGCCTTCGGCGCGAAGAGAGGGGTTTAGCATCAAACGGGCCGTCGGGCTACCTGCCAGAGACATAATCTCTCCTGTCCACTCAAAAGCATGTAGGATTTTATCGCAATTCAGCCCAGTCCAGCCTAACAAGATGCGATCCTTTTTTCAGGTTCAACGGTGCTGTGTATGGTTTTATTTGCATCCTGTGACAGGAACTGACATCACTGTTGTGTATAGGAACATTGAATCATTCTTGCTCAAGGCGATATCATAACTAGGACGTATGTTATTATCATAACGTCAAACGAAATCATCGACTGCACTAAATAGACTAGCTCGACTGTAGAAAAATTATATTCGGCTGAAATATTTAGGTAGGTAAATTGAATGTTATTTTTCTTTAAAGAAATGTGTCACAGCAGTATATTATGTTCTCGATTAATACGGTTCCAAACAGAGCAGTTCATTTGCTAAGCATATGAGAAAAGCATTCAGAAAATATTTGACCCCCCTTCCACAAAAACCTAAAGTTCTATGGCAGTATTCATACATTATGGAATTCATCGAAACCAACCCACAGAATTATATAAGTAAACAAAAGTTGTTTTAAAAACTGAAAACCGTAATTTATATCCTGACCTGACCTGGCCTGTGGGTTCGGCCCCTGCGACACCATCATGAGCGGATTGAACGATATCTCAGGGTGTCGACCCTTCGCACCGAGGAAGGACGATCACAGCCTCTGGGGCATTAATTCCAACCCATTGAGCATGGATGATAGGCACCCGAGACAATGTATGATGCCGATTTAGTCTTACAAATGTCAAAAACAAAAGCCTGATAGCTGCGCCAATAACAAAAATTTTGAGTTCACATGCCTACAGTCATGACAACATACGCAGTACTCAGGCAAAACCAAATCAGCCGGGTTCGAGCATTTCTAATAATGGTTGGACTGCCTTTAAGCGTAAACTTTCAATCTCAACCTGGCTAGGGCCACAGCTAACCTCTATGCAGTACCCACGACGGTCATTCAAAGCCTAGTTTATTAAAATCGCTTAGTGGTGCTTTCAACTTCTTCAAAGAAGGGTTATAAAACTATACCATACAATCAAAATCGGGGTATCTCAATGGGTGCGCAAAATACTTATGGGGTTTTATGGCTCAAATAATGTTTCCAGAATAGAGCATTTTATACTATGAAGGGTTAGGGAGAATTAAATGGCGGGTTTTGCTTTCAATTAGGTTTTATTGAGAGTGAAGATACGTGTAGAAATTCATATATTGGGTACATTGGCGATTTTAGTAATTATAAATTAGAGCAATGAAATCGCAAAACAAACAACCGCTATTTGAATATGTAACTGAAAAAAGGCTTCTTCATTTTTGGAAAATGAGAAATCATGAATTTGCACATATATGTGGTGACACATTAACGCAGTGGCATTTGCGATTTTAGGTCAGTCGTCTAGGTCATGCTAAATTACAAAAGTTTCAACTGCTTTTTGGTAGTTCTTCGTTCATCAAAATAGAAACATTTAATGGAAATGCGCGAGGTTTTAATGTGTCCCACTATCACTGAGCTGTGTTCCAGTTGGGCTAAATCAGTTACACATATTGTTAACATTTACATACATATACAATATACATGCATTTTAGATTTATAATAGTTAAAAAATACATGTTATGATTTTATGCACGAAATCCTACAAGATTGATTTTATTTTATCAAGAAGCAAAGTATTTAATCACTTTTTGCCAAAGTCTTTTATGAAAAATTTTTAGAAGAGTATATACACTCGGTCATACTTATGTACTTCAAGTTATCCGATGATTTGGAGCTTTTCAACCCATCCTCCCCTCCAGGAAATACAGCCGGTACCCACCAGTTCCTTTTTGTAGGGAGGGTAACAGCTAGCGCACCAAGATTTCTTGAGGTGCAGCAGCTACAAGCTCGCCAACAACCTTTCGGCTTACAACAGCAATACAAAGAGCGATGATTGCTATACCTGGTGTAATTTCATTGGTAGTTGGCGACCAAATAGGCGCTCCCCCCAACCAACCTTGGGCGATACCCCGAATTTCTGGGGGAGGTGTGTGGTGTTAAGCCGAAAAACAATCACGTCCTCGGATAAGTGAAATTACGTGAGTATTACCGAATGTCATATATATTTTTCTACAAAATTTTCATAATCTATCTTGCTTTTAGTATTGATAGACAAGTTAAAACTATGGAAATACAGGTTACATATGAAGTTATTTCGTATCATTTGCAAAAACCTGTTAAAGCAGGCTGAATTTATAATTCTTTGACATTTTTCACCAACTCGGCAACGTTACATTCTTTGTTGTCGGCATGATTACTCATGCACGCCAAGCGATAGAGATTAGATGTTTAGTGCATTTCTCTTAGGTGATCTTAGCTGTCCTCATAGTAAAGATACGATGTAAAACATGCATGCTTATAGGGGTGGTGGATGCTTCACTGATGCACCGGACTCTGCCACTTCACGTGTGAAGCGGCTGACTATTCCACCCCGTGGGAGGCCGCTGAACTAGCTACCCCGCTGGGACCTCGGACCTAGAGCATGTATGACCTAAACCGTGAGCTCAGACTTTTACAGCTATTAAGGTTTTTAAACTATGCATCACATAGATTAACATCTCATAACGAATAGAAACGACAACCAGTTTACCGGTTGCACTAGAATAAAAAAATTACAAACCAAATGCAAATGAAATGAACCTACCAGAAGCAATTAAAATTATTTCAGTCAGTCGAGAACAAATCGATAGATTGACACTAATGGGCTAACATCTAAGTTTAGCCAATGAACATTCCATTACGGAACTGTATGTACTCCACCAAAGTAATATAATAACATTGCAAACCGTATAATATATTAACAAATTACAGGAACTAATTTATTTCTGGTTTAGAAAACTGGAATTTCTACTGTAGTTTTTTAGTATAGACGTTTTTCAGTCAAGTTATACACTACACCGTAGTTGCGATTTTCGAAATACGAGACTGTTGAGTATCGAATACCATTTTTGCCTCGATTCACTTAACATGTCTACAAATTTGCCGGAACCCCTATCTTTTTGGTTTATGTTATAATCTGTAATTAAATCCGTCGATATTTTTAGTTTAAGAATTTACCATTCTACGGAAAAGCGTTTACTGAGCGAAAACCATGGAACAGTTTTCAAGTGAAATGTTCTCAATGATTTCCAGCTAAAAGTGAAAACCATTGTATAAATTTGATAAAATTGTGTCCGGTAAATTGCATCATGCACCAACCATCTCTGTCAAATATAATAAGAATATAAATATTTTTATAAAGTTACATCTGAAATTCAATGTAAAATTATGTTCTCACTTCTTAAAATGATCAAAATTGAGATTATTGATAAATCTACAATTTACACTGATTGTCATACGGTGGCTAAATTTGGGTTGTGGCTTATCATTTCTGTATAACTGTTCGGAGGTCTTCTTCAAACCAACCATTTACAAGAATATATATAATATATAACAATTTAGGCAAAACATTTTAATAGCTTAAATCTTTTCAGCACAAAATTATTAGCACAGTTACATTACTATTATTCAAATAATTTCCTGATAAAACGCAATCTAGAGAAACCACATTTTTGATAACTGCTATTTACCTCAATTAGTCTCAATAAAGTGAGATTAATCTTAAATCAGGGTTTGCTGTCAAAACGTTAGGTTTGTTCCGGGAATTTTTCAATTAGAAATATTAAGTTTTTCTTCAAATATGTCACATCAGTTTTATAGCATTCATAGCCTAAGCTGAACAGAGATCTAAATATTTGGATTGATACATATAAGAAATGTTGACATGCTATTAAGACCGATTAATAACTGCTCCATACGGCCGCCGTGCGACAAACGCACAAAACTATTTCAGAGACCTAAAACTGTTACAAAAAGGTTTATGATTAAATTAAACTAAATGAAAAGCACCAACACGTTTGCACAACGCTCAAAACTTGAATTCATAATGGTACAATTATTACTTCGACGTCTAAAACCTCTATGTCGCTATAACACTGAGAAGATATTTTCTTGTTAACCAAATGTTAAGGCTAATATTTATCTCCGGTGTTCTGTGCTTAGGATATGAAATTAGATTAATCCGATCTTAGTTGGTAGCTTTGGACGTAATCCCATTTCATCAGCCACGTTTAATGTCTGAACGATTATTAATTAAGTATGATTGTTAGCTTTATTTAGTAAAAAAATGAACTAATATTTTATCGAATTGGCATAAAGAATGTGGTACAGATACAGATCGTACCTTAGGACTTGGCGACACTTAGCGAACAACCAAGCTGGGGTCGATCATACCGACATTTCTATGATATCGAAAAAGTCACCACATGAAACAAGTGTTATATACAAAATAACAAATGGTAATTGAACCAGGGACAACGCTGTGATGGAACCAAAATTATGTAAATCAAGCATCATACCAATTCCCTGTTAAGAGAGTTATATGTATATATCGAACATGATCCATAAACCTGCCGGCTGTGTCAACAACTATGTCATCAACGCATATTTTTCTAAGGTTCGTCGGCATAGGGGTAGATGATTGCGGTAAGAGTAGACCCGCGGGGGATGGTCCGCGGCAAGGGAAGCAAGAAAGCCAGGGCTAGATAGCTATCATGTTTGTAGAAACTCATAACTTTCCCAAATTTTGTTAAACTCTTCCACAATTTTTGCCAAACTTTCGGCCAATTTTCTAGCAAATTGTCCCAATTGTCAATTTTCACAAAATTTCCCGCGAGCCTTGAGCACAGCTACGAATTGTTGCCGAATGATAAATATTGCGTGGAGTGCCAACCTTAGGAAGTTGTGTATAAATATGGCTTGGAAGGGTGTCCAACCCTTATGGGGTAATTCTTCTAAGGACGCCTATGTATCAAAAACAACTATATATAATAAAAATCTTACCACAAGAGCTGCATCCTGTTGTGAGACCGTTTATAAGAGAATTGACAGAACGTTAAGAAAATTGCATATATGGATTAAAAATGCTAGATAAACCTGAAGGCTGCGACAATAAGTGAGACAAAACATATAGCTAAAATCTTACCACAATAGATACGAGTTGCATCTTGTTGCGAGAGCGTATATGCCGTATAAGAGAACGTAAAACTGACTATACGGTAAATTAAATAGTTTCATATCACTGCGGCCAGCAGTAAAATATTATGTATGCAGTGTTGTAAATATCTAAAGGTACAATACAAATACGATTCTTTACGTCCTGATGATATAATTGTGTATAATTATCCTTAACCACAGTAGATAGTATTCTAAAACAGGCTAGCGCGGTGTTTATACCGTAGATCTCTACAAACTTTACTCCAGCAAAATAACAAAAATTAGACAAGTGGTAATGGCGGACGCAACTTATCGAAATGTAGATATCTGTAAACAGCTTCGTGTATAGATATTTACGGCGGATTAGTTTCGAATTTGCTATGTATTCATCGAAATGCTCAATAAGTTAAATGGTTTAAGGTAATTCGGATTAAAATATTTAAATTAGTTAAACTATGTTTAAGGACATACATTTAAGGAACAGAATTCTGACTGTGCCAGAATAACGTGTTTGGATTCCTGTTTATGTTCCTGCGCTTACAACTCATGTTCAGGTCAAAACCATGTTATGTTTTGCTGTTACTGTCTCTATTTACGTATCGCGAGAAACGGTTCGGTTCAAATCGTTACAGGACATGTGATGTTAACTGACGTACCCAAAGTAGTAATATTATTTTTGTATCCTATTTATTAAATAATAATATAGTCACAGAACTAGTATTTTAGTGAATAGTATGTTCCTGACCTATTAGAACCAATTGATCTATTTGTGATAAAATACACACTTATAAATACAATTTAATAACCAGGTTTCGATACGTTCGGTTCTTACAAAGGATACGTAATTGCAATAAGGTTTTCTCATTGGGTTATCTGAATATAGTTATGTGCGCCTCTAACGCGTAAAAGTACAAATAAGGAATTCTTGTAAAACTTTGGCATTTGTTTGCAGATATACTAAGTGTACGCACTGCATGATATATACAGATAACTTAATGCAGAAAAACACCTGATCAATTATCCGGATATCGTAAATTACTGATTTGAAATTACCGATTTTCGGCAATATCGGCCGATACTTATCACTCACCGATTAATCGCTAAATCATTATTAACCGTGTTACGGAAACATCTAGTCATATTGTCCTAAACGGAAAATTCTGTGATAATTATCTTAAGCAATAATTGTTTTACGCTCTTACAGAATTTGTCACTTTTACCAAACCATGAAATCGTACCCGTGGTCGACAGGCACATTGCTACTGCAAACGCTATTGCGTACAGAAGTGTCCGCTGGAGTAAGCTTAAGCATTCTAAAGAGGACTACACTCAAAATTTTTGGCAAACTCTTTGATTTTGTTGAAGTCTCAAAAACAACGATTTTCAGGCTAAACGACACAATAAATAAAACGTTAAATGATTAATACAAGATGAACTATTATCATGCAAAAAAATTCATAGTGTGATTTCATGCATCTATGTATCTTTTAAAAAGCGGTTGTTGCAAAGCATATTACGATCATCAAGCAGTGCAGATATAATGCATTGAAAAGGTCGCCCTATGGTTGTTTTATACAAGGTTTGCTGGCCACGTCGTACATAGATATGAAAATTCATAGTAAACGCGATTCCCAAAATTTATGTTCGACATATGGGTACAGACAACAGCATGTAAAATTAATATCTGTCGTTGAAACCACTACTACCGTGAACAAATATTCCCGCTCAGATCCTTAATCTGGCGATGTTCGCTTATTCATGTTTACTATCATGTAGCATGGATCATAATTATTATAGTTATATAGTTTGCGTCATAGCTTTTGCTGTATAAAAGCTAGATAAGTAGTCCAAAACTGTTCAGCCTCGATGCATTTAAGACCAAAATTCCACATACATGTGAAACTGGTTTTATGCAAATCATCGTCCAGCAACTACTGTGGTAATTTTCAAAAGCATTAAATTTTCCAATTTTGTTTTACTTTGAAAAACGCAAATTTTAAAAGTTATATATACGTTAAAATATTTCGTTATGGTCGAGAATTCTAGCCAGAAACCTAGTATACCTAGCATAAAGTTTCTTTAAAAACAGACAAGTACTGTACATGTTTATTATATTTCTTTATCGTCCACTGATTACATTTAAAACTGTGTGTGATACTATTAAGGACAGAGCCTGGGAGCGAAATTTTATTAAGTAGACTTATAAGTCTAACTGTCACATGCCTTTAGGCAGTAAAGCAGTATTAATTATACTCACAAAGTGATCAATCATTAAGGACGAAAAGTAGATTAATGTGTAAAATTATTTGCAAGAGAGAACTTGAAACGCTAAAACACCCGCCGTCATTTATGTTTTGATAGAACCCAAATGTTCACACGTGTGTCTGTCTTCAACAAAATCTTCATTTACTGCATCAGTATCTAACATATCTGACTTTATCTCAGCTTATATTACAGTTGCCCTTAAAAACTATGTCGCGTTAAGGTATCTGCTCTATTTGCAGACATTTGGCTATGAAAAACGTATGTTTGATGAACAGTTTATTAAACATTGTTCAAATATTTTACGTGGTGCGTTAAAAAGTGAACAAACTATGATGGTACATAAATTATACATGACCAGCCATGTTTAAACTTTCACTACTTGATAAAAGTTCGGGTGCTGTGAATTGGAACTTGGTCGAGATCGTATTACGCTTAATTTGATTCGAGTTCCTAATGGGAAACTCAGTACTATTGAACTTGCACTTAACACAATTGTAGCTGCAAATTATAAAAGCTTAATGTGTCACAAGGCATAATTGTGTTTTGTACATTGCTAATATGATTTATGATATATATCTATCAGTAAAGGATTTCCATAAGTGTAGCCTAGCTATGCATTTTGCAAAATGTGAATTCTGGTTAATTTAGGTGTATACATAGAGCACATTCATAGACAAAAGTATTATACCAGTGCTAGTTTTGATTTTGACGAAATCAATCATACGATCTGAATTTTCAGAATTATGGAAACTACTACTAAATTATTGTAGCAATACTTGCAATACTCTACTAGAGTGTTAACACCATTGCCTTCCGATGGAATCTTTCTAAGGTTAGGAATCCACTCGCAGGGGTTGCAATGGGTGGCGTTGAGGGACAGGCACCTCTCCCCGGTTGTAGTTGATACCTCCGTCTACAACTGCTACTAATATTACACATTATCATGTGTGAGGAATAGACTAACATGAAACGTGGGTGTCCAGCAGCTAAAATTTTCTGGCCACGTCCCTAAAGTCACTTGAGTCAATTGCATCATCAAACTCATAAGAATAATTGACCCAATCCGTACCACACGACATTCAGTATTTGTAGAATAACTCTACGTAGAGCGCGAACACCACTGCCTTCTGGCGGACAAATCATGCATTGGTTGTGGAATCATTTGAGGTAACCGAATCATCTAATCTCAAAGTCGAAATGGCCTAAAGTCATGTAAAGCCACAGTGTTACGCTGAATAACTCCCGTTAGAGTACAAGTACGACTAACTTATGTCGGAATCATTTTCAATATAAGGAGTCATTTGGGTCAATCGAATGATCTAATGCACAAAAGAGTTAATAAACCGGTACCGCATAACTAATTCCGTAAAGTTGTAAATATATTATGACTGTCACATGAAATATTATAATTTGGGAAGGGCTAACTTATACATATGTTACAGCTTATTTGTAAATATGGTTTCCTATATTGTAATAGTCGACAGTAATGTGTAGACAATGGAACCCAAAACACCAAAAAATGTCGCGATACGCGTAGTTGCTTAGACTTGTGAAGGGCTAATTTATACATATGTTACATCTTATTTGTAACTATCATTTCCTATATTGTAATAGTCATATGTCCATGTGTATACAATGGAACCCAAAACACCAAAAAATGCCGTGACAATGGCTGTGTCAGAAAAGTTTCGAGATTCTGTTGCAGAAGTACAATGCCATGATGATCGGTTGATGAAATTTGTGTTTTCGGTAGAGTGTCAAACTGTCCGGCTTTGCTCCGAGTAAGCACCGCAAGCTGGCTGTTCAGCCACCCAAAAAGACGAATTTATGATATGTTAGACGATCAAATCGCTGCAGGTACTAATCATGCGACCACAATAGTCGATGCCAATATCAACAGGCGCGTGCGTGCTGCATGAAGCGATCGATCATGAAGAATTTGACTACCGCACACCGAACGAGCAGGGCAGTCATGTACTGGACTGTGCCGAAACACATGACTTGATGATTTGAAACATACGCTTCCGTAAATAAGACTCATATCTGTGCATTCACGTTTTATAGGGTCGAAAACTATTTACATGTTGAATATTTCTAGTGAAACATCGAGACCGCAAACAGGTTCACGAAACCAACGTAGTCCCGTACGAAACGGTTGTCCCTCAACATAATCCTCTGATGTGCGAGATATCTCTGAAACGGCTACAGCGGTAACAGGGGAATAGCAACGACTGCGAAACAACGAAATTGTACAACTGGAAGAACAAAAGACGAAATAACCAAAATCACCTCCTTACAGCCCATGACGAATATCGAGGAAATATGAAAAGAAGCGGGGAAATGAATCAGAATTATTCCCAAACTGGAAACAAGAAACACTAGGCTATCTAAAAGTTGACACACTTCACTGGCTATGAACCGAATAGGTTCCGCAATAGCTGAGAGTCAAAAAATACTACCATTAGAATTTTTTTGCGGCAAGATCCCGGCCAACTGGCAACTCTACGAGCAAGCCAACAAATAGGTTAAAGCGATCTAAATCCAGACACTACTCGGAGGTTTTTGTCAATCTGGATACAAGAGATAACGATCGGAGTATCTTCCACTTGCTAAAATCACGTCAGCGAACGACGGTAGCCATAGGGCTGTTTGTTGGAGTGAATGACAAGAAAGACAAACTAATGATCAAAAATGGCCAAGCTACTAAAAGGTGGCGTCTCTATTCTCATAAAATCTCGCATGAAGAGTTCCTGAGCGCAACTCTTCCAGCCTGCTTCATAGCCGGTTAAAGATGCATAGAAGCTGTTGCCACTGCGGAAATCAGAGCAGCCGTCAGTGCAATCAGTGCAAATAAAGCAACCGGCCCAGACCAAATCTCTGACAAAATATGAAAATCAAGCCTCTCAGACACCGCGACCTGGTTAGCACGGTTTTTCAATAAACTCGTTGTGGAGAGAAGTCCCCAAAATTGGACAACCAGCTACACAGTACCACTTTCTAAAAGGAAACGCAGAACTGCAAAATTTTATATTTATCGTCTCTTTATGCTCCGTCCGCACACGGTGAAGATATTTCAACGTATTATAGATCGAAAGAGGAATGATGCGCCGTGCCGTCCCCTATCAGGTAGTCAATGTGGTTTTCCAATGAATTTCTGAACTACAGGTGGTGTCTACTCTGACAAACTATTGTTGAAAAACTTACTGATAAAACAAACACCAATACAAATGGCTTTCCTTGACTTAGAAAAAACTTTCGAGCGGGTTTCACGTGATGTTATTTGGTATTCGCTACGATTGCATGGTGTCCCAGAATAATCGATCACCTGGGCCAGGTGCTGTACAACGCAACGATTAGTCGCGTTAAAATTACAGCTGGTATATCAAAAAATGTCGACATATACGTTGGCATCCAGCGAAGGTCAGCACCACACATACCTAAGCAAGGGTCAAGGCCTCGGAGCGGTCCGACACACCGCCGACGGTACCCTTAGCAATACGTAACTGAACGAAGTACA
>JASANE010017566.1:0-40693 GCA_030248225.1 Trileptium ribeirensis
GACAGGGTCGGAACGACCCTGTTACACTTGTTCTCGCTTCTTTTCTTGTTCCTTTTCCCTTTGAGTTAGTATAGGAGACAAACGGCACATATCGAGGCTTGATCCCTGCAGGCCTCGGCGCAGTACGCTGGTTAATGTACAGGACAAAACATGTAGAACACATAACCGCTGCTAGAAAACGAACGCTAGACAAAGCGCTTTGATTTTCTTTTGAGTTTATTTTAAAATATGTACAGATACGGCATGGAAGTAGGTTATGAGATGCGATAACAAAATTGGAAAACATTTATGATACAAGTACATACAATGGTATGACGCGTCCACTTTTGCTATGCCGTGATTGTTTTGGGGTTGCTGTAAAACTGGCTCGGTTTAGCCTTAACCCAGATTTCTAAGTTCACGAACGAATCGGAGGGAAACGAAGAAGTCAGCTGTTACGATGAAAGAAAATAAGGACTATTGGTCGTTCTGAACGGAGCGATGTAGGAAGGACAATTATGCATGCCAAAATAATGGACAACGACAATGACATAGATAGTATGTATGACATAGGAGTGCAAATCAATGTATGGTACAGTACGTGGTAATGAATCATAAATGAGGCAGTTCCTTAGCCCTAACAGTTATCCGCCTAACGAGTCCTTTACTCAGTACTTCTCTAATACTCGATCAGTATGTATGAACTATAGTTTCCTAGTGAATCCCCTGGTTGCCGGACGGTTATGTAACTAATACTTTGGATACGGTTGGGTACTCCCGGTTTCAGATACGATTATTAAAGCAATGTTACGGTTAGTATCCTAGTGTGTTTGATAAATCGTCTGTTTGCACGGTGTATTTAATCCAGAAGTGCCTTGTGGCACGACAAGCATTACCAGACACGGAGTCTGCAACGGTGCAATCCGGCGTATTAAGGTATGCGTTTCCAAGGGTAAGTAAGATCTGCTAAAGCGTGAGCTTAAAGCAATGCAACAGTCAAAACGGCAAGGGCTGCACCATTCCATACTCCGTACCTTCCATTTGATGTGGATTTGCTCCATGTGGGGATAAAGCGGGCCATGCGTGATTGTACAAAGAGTGACCACGGGGCAGCGCTAAATCCTCATCCTGTCAACCTGAGACTTTAAGTGGGCTATTAAATTTCGGAGTCTCTATAGGGTTCAGCACTATTTAAGATCGCACTACCGCAGCCGATATCAGATCGTTCTGTGATTTCTCGATGGTCGGGGCAAGCCTCCGACCTGTAAAACCTAATACAAGAGGCAAGAGCCGTTTCCGTCAGTGCTGACCATAAGATAGTACTTGCAGTCGAGTCTGCAAAGCTCATATTGAGACTGAACTTTATATACTCGAACACTCGGGGGTTCTCAACTCGATTCCGAGTGCTCACATCCGCTCTAGGTCTTTTCAGATCGTGCAGCTATGTTTGGCCGGTCGGAGCATGGCTCCGACCTATAAATCTTAAAAGGCAGTTTGGCCGTCATGCTGGGTTAAATGACGTCCTGAGGAAATTTGATTGTTTGTCGTTTAATAATAAAAATCTTAAGTGTCGGCACTGTTTTTAGGCCGATGTCTTTAAAAGTAAAGGGGAATCGCTGGGGTCGACAGGCTTTCTCTCTTTTTGCCATACGGGGCGGCGGGGACCAAACAGTCGAACATTCCCAAGCTGTTCGGTCATTTCCCTACCTGAGTTTCGATCCTACATTGGTGAGTTGGAACTTGTGTAATTGTCATATGTATTAACCACTCGACTATCATGTTGGTGATTGACTCCAAAACAGTCACGTTTATAATCGATGTGACTATTAACAGGTAACCGGTTATAAAGGCACAACGGGTCGGGACTAGTAAGTCGACCGATTTGGGGTTCGTCGGGATTGGTCGATCACAGGAGTTTTCTGTTAGACATGGTCAGTCAGATATTTCAAGACCGCGGTTTTCGGATATCATCTTGAGGATACCTCAGGATTTCGGGGACGTGTTGATTGTCTGGTATATCGCTTCACAGCGATGTCTGATCCACTGAACCACAAACCAAAAGGGTAAGTTACCTTTACTGCGTGGTCTCCACGCTGACAGTTCCCCTTGAGTCTATGGCTCGGAGCATGGGTAACAGTGATCACCCTTTTTGAGTTTTCTCTGGGGGGGGGTTCCTACTGGAGAGATATTAGATTTATATTCATATATATATGTATTTACTGTCATTATTTTATACATTATCTATACCCTAGCCGAAACGGGGGCCATTTGATATTGCTTATTGTTAGCTCAGGTTTAGGGGCGCGGGTGGTAATGAGTGTTTGTATCACGGTACGCGATATGTAGCTCGCGACACTAGTGGGGACCCGTACCGTGGTGCGTTCATTTACTCGGAGTTACAAGTTTCGCTCCTAGACCGTTCAGAGCTTTCGAAGCTCGGGTGAGAGGCCGGTGCTTTCTCCCCTTTTTCTATTCCTCGTGTCACCTACTAGTTAGAGGCACGGTTTATTGGAATTGAGATTTTGTCCCAGATCTTGGCGTGCCGTTGCGCCTTTTTCCTTTTAGGTAGGCCAGGGGCCTAGTGGGGGTTGTGATAAGTTGGCGCGTTCGGATAGTTACACCTTTTTGTTACGGATTTGCTTTAACCATTCACTGCCGCTAAGCCTTCCCGGCTAGTGGGCCGGTGGACGGAGTCCAACTCTTTCTGAAACTTTCGATGGTCGGGCCTATCCTGGATTGCTTGATGCAGAATACAACCACATTGTTTCTATTGTTCCGAGTCGCCACCCCAGCGTGCAGTGCGTAACCCAAGTATGATTGAGACTGAGCTTATCAATAATCTGTTCTTGCTATAATCACAGGCCCGAAGGGGCATCTCATTTTCCCAATGCATGACCGCTTTATTTTTGTGTGACTGGGAGACTCTGTCGGTCATGTACTTATCCTACTCCTAAGGAAGTTTCGTTGTACTCACAGGGGCTTATTGTAAACGATCCGTGTTCCAGAAAATTAGTAACTCAGGTAAGTTTAAAACTTTGCCGAAGCCTTATCCGAAAGTGGCATTGTGGATGTTCGGTGGTCAACGACGGTTCCATTCAAACGAAGTCACGACTTTTTGTATGGCCTGGAGTTGTCCCGAGGCCAATTTATTCCACACTAACCCTAACTGGTGATACCGACCACTATCCTAAGGATCACTAGCTCCGATGGGACGGATATTTCGTGGGAAATAATGAAGGTATACTACAACGCAGGTCGCTACCCTCAAGGTAGTATACGTTTACTTTTCTCCGTGTACTTTTTGAGCAGCCTGAGGAGATACCCAAGCTAATCCATGTGGGGTGCGTTGCCGATTGGGACTATTTCATTATGCTATGAAAATACGGGCTAACGTGACGTTGATATTTCTCAGTCTAGTTATTTTAGTGGGCAAACACTCATCTAACTACAGATGAAACCATAGTCATTGAACATTAAAAGTGCGACCTTTGTGGATGGTTTGGGGACATTCCCCCAGCCAGTGTAGTCCAGAAGAAGCTAGAACCGGTCGAATGCCCAAGGAGTACTCCTGAGCATTTTGGTGGTGGCGTTATACCGAGGAAAGGACAGTTTCCCTATGTCTCTTAAAGGGTCAGTTTGTTCTGTACCGATTTTGTCGATAGGTTTTCTTGCAGTCCCGCTTTTAGGGGCCGAATTCGATGAGTGCAACGCAAATCCCTGCATCCGAGTAGTTAGAAACCTAGGAGGGGCATCCCTCCGATCACGACTGACCAGGCAACGAGGGTCCTGATCTGCTCTAATAATAGCAGGCAAGGCAGTGGCGTTTGGCTCAAGGTTGGCGATGACATAGCTTGCTGGATACGAGTAATTTTATAGAACTAAGGGGGTATTTAGTTAGAGCAACTATTAGACTACAGCCCGAGATCAAGATCTGGGAGCCAGACCTCTGAATTACGATGCTCTGTGCGGAGGAGCACGAAGTCGACGCAACTTTATGCTGACGGAAAGGGCGACTTGTACTGAGTTTGGCGGTGTCATTCCGGACAGAGACCGTCGGTTTTCCTGAACTAAATATTGCAAGGGATATTCCAGTTATTGGGCTATCGAAAAAGCCTGGAGGGGCATTCCTCCGATTTAGAGAGGTTTAAAGATGGATGCTCTAATTTGGTCTAACACAATATAATTTGAACAGGGGTAATTTCTGCCAACTTTAGATCGCTCAATAATTATCGATTTAAGGTCCCGATAGATTTTAGCGAACTTTATGGGTAGTTTGGCTGTTGGACTGCGGAAAAACCCATGGGGGCCTTCTTCCTGCGTTTGGGGCAGCCATTATCCAGTTCCGGAATATGTCTGCAATAGCGTAATTTAACTAGGGGCAAGTTTTTTTCAATTTTAGATTGATGGGTAAGCATTAATCTCGAATGCTGGAAGTTTCTAGCGAACTTTTCGGGTAGGCCTACTCTTAGGTAACGGCTAGAGTCCATCGGGACGTTTCTCCTATTCTGTTGTCAAACGGGGATGCACCCTAAATATAGTACAAAATCACATTTTTCGCTTTCTTTTGTAGTAAATAATTCCGTTGAACTTTGCTCCCTACCTATAAAGTTTCAGCCTACATACAAATTCCTACCAAGCGGTGCCCTATACTGGCAAGTCGGGACCGAGATTCGAACCTGATCTCTTTTCTGCGATTTGCCCCCTTTTTCGTCCTCTATCGCCAATGTGATGTTTTCTCGCTGCGCTGTTGTTACTGCAATGCAGTGCAATTTCCACAGCAATGCATCTTCTGGAGCGATGGTAATTTTAATACTTCTTTGGTGCGTTCGAGGAATAAAGAGAAGGGGGAGACTCTTTCATAGTGCAACAAAATCCTATGATGCCAGAGAGAATGAATGAATAAAGGAAGCTGGAGAAATCTGAATGCTAATCTTGAACCCAAAGTATATATCCCAATCTGAACCCGATATACTACCTAACGGGTCACACTGCCGAGACAAAAATAAAAATCAGCAAAAACTCAGCGATCAAATCGCTCTGAAAGAATTTGAGGGTTTTGCTCTCATGGGGTCTGAGGAAAAACTTTTCTCAGATCCGAACTAATTGCAAAGGGTAGGGGCGCGTATTGAAATTTACGTTACGTCGCCGGTTTTAATCTAAATTGGTTCCTGTCCTTATTTTGAATGGGTTTGAGCCTTGTTTCTTTATGCACGACTTATTGAGCCGGTATAAATTCCATTAGTAACTTGCCAGTCCATGACTATTCAAGAGATGAATCCTGATTATCTACACAATCTTGTTGACATTGTAGGAGAGGATCATATCAATCCTAGGAAAGTATAATGTGGCGAATTTCTGGCTCAAGGGTATCGCACGGGTTTACGCGTAACCGTTGGTTCCTATAAATTTGAACAGTCCCTGCGGAGTTTGGTATCCTAGAAAATTTTATATGTGCACAGTCTGACAAAACCTCGATACAATAAGCAATTAGCATAATCCGAACATGGCTCTTCCGATCTGTTCCGTGATTATTATAGAGAGAGAATGCACCAATTTCAGAAATGACATGCGACGCCTGTTACGGGTCTTGTGTGAAATATTGGTTAGTATCCAAACGCATTCATGATCCTAGGAATTAGTCACAAAAGGTGACCGAGATTAAAATGCAATTCGACGTCACCCTGAGGGCGACAAGTTATCGTGTTGCTTATACAGTTATAGGAGCACGAGACACGCCAGGACCTCAAATGCCTTTGGAAATCGCGACATTCGGACGCGAGTCTTGGTAAGTTCATCAATTCACGTGAGCCAGTATATAACTATGAATTCTGCATAAACCCGGTTTAGCCTAGGGTAAGGGTGAGGCAATTTGTCTATTCTCTGGTCGGTATCATGGTCAAACGCTTAAATACAGATCCTAAAGATATTGATCCCTGCCTAGAAATCCAAACCCGAACTAAACACGCACATATAAATATCGAGCATTACATGTATAAAACTGACCATGTATAGCATCGCGTAACGGCTATTATACAAAAAAAACACCGTGAAAGCCAAAAGAGCATCGTAATAAATCATCCAGGGCCAAACCATTCCAGTTGAATCCCAGTGTGAGTTCCTCAAGCATATCAGTCCTAAAAATTTTTATGTTTCGACCCTGGCCGGGGATTATGTTTCGGCTCGAGCGCCGGGCCTTAATGCCCAAATTTTCTTAGCTCTCCTACAAGCAAAGTTAGTTTACCTGCGCGGGGCAGCGTGGGGCCTGCGAAGACCCTTGCCCCTTACCGAAGGACGTGATTCGTTCGGCCCCGTTCGCGGTCCGGGCGCCGAATGTTCTGCTAAAATTGACAAATTTTACACGTAATTCGATACCCCCATAATTCTCACAGCAAGTTTTCCGAGTACGATTCGTTTCCATCAAATTTGTAACCCTGGTTAGCTCAGGAAAAATTCTTCAAAGTCCTAACTCAGGTCAATAGGCTTGATGGTTGGATCCGTAGCAGCCAAATAATTTAATTTTGTGTTCTACGTATGATCACGGGGAAGCAGTGAGACTTCGAACGTAAGCTACCTGACCAAATTTCGCATAAGAACCCTGTTAGACGTTAGTTATTCCATAGCTTAAGAAGTGTAGCCGTTCTTTGCGCAGAGGTGAAAACCGCACGGCGGACGGAAACGTCCACTCAGGGACCAGCGTTTGCAATCAAACTCGGGTATTTTGTGGAAAATGTTTGCACGACGCTAACCCCTACACGCCTAACCTTGGGGAAATTAAACCCCCTTTAGATTTATCCTTGTTTCCCTTTCCCATACTTACATCTTTGATCCCGGCGGGGAGCACCAGCTACTACCCCTTCACATGGCATGGGACGCCGACGTGGGTTCCTCTCCAAACGTCCGTCGATTGAGAAATCTTCGATAACAAAAACAAAACAAACATGTTGACAAGTAACGCTAACTATGCTCACGGAGCCGGTCATCAGAGTCGACCGAACTCCATGGCGTCGAGGCCATGAGTTCAATCGATAAGGGAAATTAACTAAACTTTCGTGGATAGTACGGTCCCAAATAACAGTTACCAGAAAGCGCACAAAATTATATGGATGAGAATAACACATACGTATGAATGTAGGTTATTCGACAGTGTATTCCCACGCAGTTGAAGAACTGTCGTCCTTAAAAATAATTTCAGCGGGAAATTGGTGTTTAGAATAGATCTGGGAAGGTCAAGTTCATGTTTTAGACATCCTAGCTATTGTTTTGGCTCTTCTGCCTCTCAAAAGTATATACACTAATTTACCACCACAATGGCGAAATTTCCCTGTCTGCTCCTGTTTGAAGTTCCTAAATTAATTTGGGCTGGGTAAATTGGTGTTACAGGTACTAAGTTGGGGAAGGCCATGTTTATTTTTGGGCAGCGTACCTGAGATTTCGGCTCTTCTAGCTCCCCAAAATACACAATCTACCACAAAATAACAATTTCGCTGTCGGGTCCTGACTCAAACCCTTAAATTAATTTTGGCTGGGTAAATTGTTGTTTTGATGACAGATACTAGGTCGCTGAAGGTCAAGTTTATTTTTTGGACAGCCAAGCTATAATTTTGGCTCTCTAGCTACCGAAAATACCATAATTTACCACCAAAATATCCAAATTTCATTGTCAACTCCTGTCTGAAGCCTTTAAATTAATTTTGGCTGTGCAAATTGGGTGACAGATACTAGGTTGGCGAATGTCAAATTTATTGTTTGGACAGCCTAGCTACGATTCTAACTGTTTTAGTTCCCAAAAATACCCTAATTTACCCCCAAAATGACCAAATTTTGCTGTCAACCGCTGTTTAAAGAACTTAATTTCGGCTAGGCAAATTGTTGTTTAGGTGAAACAAACAAGGTCGGGAAAGCCAAATTTATTTTTTGGTCAGCCTAGCTAGGATTCTGGCTTTTTTAGTTCCCAAAACAACTCTAATGTACACCATAGTGGCTAAATTTCACTGTCAGGTCATGATGTTTGAAGCCCTTAAATAAATTTTGGATGGACAAATTGGTGCTTTGAAGATATTAAGTCGGGAAAGGTCAAGTTTATTTTTTGGACATCATAGCTGATTTTAGCTCTTATAGCTCCAGTCCAGACACCCTACTTTCGCCAAAATGACCAAATTTCGCTATGAGCTCCTGTCTGAAGCCCTTAAATTAATTTTGTCTGGGTAAATTAGTGTTTAAGTGACAGATTCTAGGTCGGGGAAGGTCAACTTTAATTTTTGGACAGCCTATCTACGATTCTGGCTTAATTTCCAAATATGTATACCATAATTTACCCCCAAAATGGCTGGGCAAATTGGTTTTAGGAGAAAGAGCATATTTATTTTTTGGACAGCCAAGCTACAATTCTTTAAAGTTTCTAAAATACCCCAATGTACCCCTATATTATCCAAATTTCGCTGTGAGCTGCTATTTGAAGCTCTGAAATTAATTTTGGCTGGGCAAATTGGAGTTTGAGCGACATATACTAGGTCAAGGAAGGTCTAGTTTATTTTTGGACAGTATAGCTACGATTTTGATTTTTCTGGCTCCCAAAAATATATACCATAAATTACCCCAAAAATCGCCAAATTTCGCTGTCAACGCTTGTTTGAGGCCCTTAAATTAATTTCGGCTGGGCAGATTGATCTTTAGGTGGCAGAAACTACGTCACAAAAGATTTTTGGACAGCCTAGCTATGATTTTGGCTGACCGTGCTCCCAAAAATAACCTAGTTTACACCTAAAATGCCTAAATTTCGCTGTCAGCTCCTGTTTGAAACCTTATATTAATTTTTACTGGGCAAATTTCGCTGTTAGCTCTTGTTTGAAGCTCTTAATTTAATTCTGGCTGAGAAAATTTATGCTTGGCTGGCAGATACTAGATCGAGGAAGGTCAGTTTTATCTTTTGGACAGCCTAGCTATGATTTTGGCTCTTCTACCCCCTAAAATGGCCAAAATTTCGCTGTCAGGTCCTGTTTGAAACACTAAATTAATTTTCACTTGGCAAATTGGTGTCAGGGAAGGTCAGGATTATTTTTTGGGCATCCTAGCTATGATTTTGGCTCTCTAGCTTCCCAAAATACCCTAATTAACCCGCAAAATGACCAAATTTAGCTGTCAGTTCCTGTTTGAAGCCCATAAAAATTTTGGATGGGCGAATTGGTGTTTAGGTGAAAGTCGGTCGGGGGTCAAGATTATTTTTTGGCTAGCTACAACTTTGGCTCCTGTAGTTCCCAAAAATTTATTTACCGTTTAACATTTTTAAAATTTAGCATTTTACCCGAAATGGCCAAATGCACTTCCCACACAATAACGCACCAAACCGTCCCAACTTGTTCAAAAATGCTACATCGAAAAATCAATTGGTATCATTTATTAAAAGAAATTTTACTTTGACAAATACAAAACTTTTATATATACCGTCTATAAAACGCATATTCCTCTCAAGGTTGAATGCGCTCCACGGGTATAAATGACATAATCAACACTCAGAATCGGGAGAGCCCAAAATTTTGCCACGAGGAATGAACCGGGGGCACCTGTTTTGCACCAGGGGGAACCGAAAAATGCCAGCCCCCACCTCCCCCAATTTGGAGAGCCTAGATATATATTGTACAATGATCAAGCTCCAATACAACCAAGCAATTTGCCGTGTGAAACGTAAGTAGGGCATATAATTTCAGTAGGAATTTTTCAAAATAACCTGCAGGAGTTTGTTAACAAATCAAAGCCAGGTCGATGCTTGTAGCAGTTATTTTACACAGTCAGAAGTCTGCGGGGTACGTTCGAACTAAACCGGTCAAACTCGGTAACAGAGTATGGCTTACGTAGAAGTACTTAGCGTATGCTTGGCTAACATAAATTGCGTCAAGCACCAGCCAGTGCGCTTGTAAACTTGGTAAATAAAATTGAAGGAAAAGCACCACCCGGGCACTGTTTGTCCAACGCTAGCCTATTAGCCTTGTCTAACGCTAGCCTGTTTCATACAGAAGAATATGTAACAAACGTTGTAATAAAGGGAGGTGATTGGGGACAGAGCGAAAGTGTGTATTCTACACTCCAAGCGTTGTAAGCAAATTCAGTTTGACGCAGCATACGCAATGGTGTATAGTGAAATGCATTTTGTGCTCTGGGTGTCCAAAAACCGACATATTCACCGATAAGTAAACATTATTAGCTTCATCAGTCTTTTAAAGTTTCAGAAAGGCAATAATGCCATCGCAATACATTAATTCTAAGGTAAAATTTATTTTTACTGCATTTTAAATCTTTTCATCATCATTTCTTCCTTCATCTGTTTTACTACAAATTTTACTATAAAATCACTATAAACTATGAGTTACTATAAATTTCGAAGACCAGGTTTAAATGGACGGTTCCGGTTATTCCCTGGTACACCCATTAGCTTACCAAATTTAGCAATACTTCGAATACGAGGCGGTATTGACGAAGCACAAGGAGAAATACTTGATTTCAGTGGGCGGGAAATGGTTGAGCTAGAAGATACAGTGTTCATCGACGCAGTGGAAGCCACAATATGTTTTCGTGAGCAACTACTTTTACGACTTGTCTTGGCATTGGGTACAAGCGTTGCAGTTACAACACGTCGACGTAATAAGGAAGTACCGGCACTACAAGACGCATTCCCGTGACGAACCAGCGCCTTTTCTCCGTCTGTGTTACCAAGTATTTCCCGCTCGTGTTTGGAGAAAACGGTAGCTTTAATTTCTTCTGGGCCGATCGGTTTGGCGGATTTGTGTCTTTGTCCGCCCGACAGCTCGTGACTGATAAGAGTATTTATATCGTCTTCTAGCGATGTTTGATTAAGACAGGAAAATCGTGAACGCCTTATTCGTCCGCTACTTTTAGCAGAATAAGACGACATAACCGTTTGTTTGTTGTATAACAAAGTTTAACTCTAGTAATAAACTACTATATATACTGCTTAAGAAATAGGTAACACTTCATAAATATATACTGGCTAGTCCAAAGTGAGGGGGCGACGTTTTCGCCTGCCCCACGGCAAAACGGAGTACCCCTGCTCTTACCCCCCGGCAAAAATTCGGGTACCCCCGGGTCAAAGCCCTCTGCTGAGAAAAATAAACGTCTAGACGCGACAAAATCCGTCAAAAAATTGCCCCCCCCCGCTATAATTTCCGAAGTTTGGACTAGCTAAATATATGTTTAAACAAGAAATATGACTAGTCTACGAATAGTGACAACTGCGCAGTTCCAAGCTGAGCTTCCTAAACCCTATGTAAAGTCCTAAAAGACAATGCCATTTGACAGGGACGTCGAGTTCTTCTCAAATATAGGGAGACAAACCTGCTGTCACGTATGCAATAGGCATCCATAGGGGACGGACAGGGTTACCCTTCTGAGGATCGCAGCTCCCTCCAACACGGCTGGGCTCCCCGGAGCTTCCCGATGCGCGCCGAAATTTTTTGGAATTTTGGCTAAATTTGGGAATTAATTCATAAAATAGATCAAATTGGTCAAAATGGGAGAAATATCCTCGGTCATCTCAACAGAGAATGGAAAACTAGGGAGTCTAGTCCCCCTTATCACTCACGATATCTACGCCAGTTGACAGCTATTTGAGAAAGCTCTCGTTCGTTCCTCTTATATTATTCATAAGCGCAATCAATTATTAATTAGAATGCTGAATACATGTTTGCGTAAATCGTTTGTTCTATGAATAAACACAACTGTACATATATCCATATACGAAGCACGTATCCATACCTATTTGGCGAAATATAACATGAAAGACGGTTCTAAAATCATTCACAGTGTATTCACGATATTTTGTCTACTGCGCTATTACACGTACCGGAAAATATATATGCTATACTGTATGACGCGACATTATGAGCAACATTAAAAGCCGAGAATCTACGGTGAGTGTGGTGGCGCAGCGACGTATATAGCCTGTTTTTGATCATTGCTCCAACCTTAAACCCCACTCACGAAGCGCTACAAAAAGTGCGCCTGCCACGGGCAAATGTACATTACAGGCGGGAGACTAAGTAGATAAAAACTTTAGATTTTAGGTATTTTTAAAACCATTGGCCTAGTGGTAGAGCAGCGTGAGACAGCTGCTTGAACTCAAACCTCTGTCGCGTCAAAATAAACTTTAAAAAGAGTGTATATCTGAGCTCTCCATTATCTGAAAATTTTGCCATTGGGCATGAACCAGGGGCCCCTTATTTTGCCAAGAGAAAAACGGTTAAAAATCGTATCAGAAACATTGCCAAAACGCTTTTGAAGAGAAAAAGCTATTTTGAGGCAAATATTGACAAAATTTGGGAAATTTTTGGCTTCAGAACGGAATTTTAGTACATCAAATTTAATGTAGTTTGGACCGATTGGAAACAAAAAAATTTGCAAGAGGTGGTGAACCGGGGGGTACCCAAAATTTTGCCAGGGACATCAACCGGGGGCACCTGTTCGGGGTTATATAATAAAAATTGTGAAAAGTTAGATTTTTGGGTGGTTAGGCGGTTCTGGGCCCGGATCGCCTTTGTGTAGCTTACTAGTGTTATATTTTTATTTGTTAATGGGGGTAGGGGTGGACGGTATTTTTTATTTATGACGTACCATTCGACCCGTGAGTGAAAAAGTGTCGCCTAATGTCCAGCCTTGGTATGTTTTTTGTTTCTAATTTAAGAGCATGGCCGCGTGTACCGGAAAAGCCACTTTGAAAGAACTGATGCATATCCAATGCCACGTCACCTCTCGTCATTTTGTAGATGAGAATTAGATCGCACGTATGCGCGTAGTATCCAAACTTTGAAGTCCAAGATATCTGAAGCGGCTGTAATAATCAAGATGACGGATCTCAAGAAGTAGTTTGGTAGCGAGTCGTTGCACTTTCTCAACCAATTGAATGTCACGGTTGTAGTATGGACACCATACATTGGCTGCATACTCAACATGCGAACGGACAAGAGAGCGATATAGGAGCAGCCAAACATGTTTATTCCGGTACTTAATTGTACGACGAAGAAGGAAGATGGCGCATCTAGCTGTATCTGCTTCGATTGCACAACGTCTAGAGAAACCCAGAGAACGCGTTATGACCACACCCAGATCTTTTTCTTCCTCAGTTATAGCCAGCAGATTATTCATCAATGAATAAGGGACGCTTGGATTTTCTCGCCCGCAGTGCATTACTTTAGATTTTAACTCATTAATGGCAATGTTCCATTCGTTACAATATGCGGATAGGCTATCTAGGTCCGCCTGCAGAGCATCAAAACAGATATCAGGCGACTGCCCAGAATACGACGAGCAAGTCTTAAGTCATCAGCATATTTATAGACTGAGCACGAAACATTATCATCAACGTCGTCACTGTACGTGGTGAACAACAGCGGGCCTAACACGGATCCCTGTGGAACCCCACTGAGCACAGATGACCACTTTCATGCTGAATTATTCACAGTAATATATTGGTTCCTACAGGATAATACGACTTGAACCAAGCAAGTTGCTTATCTGAGATCCCGTAGCATTCAAGTTTATGTAGAAGTGCCTGGAAATTCACGTTATCAAATGCTTTTTGTAAGTCTAAATATACAACATCTATCCAGTCACATTGATCAATAATTTTTGTTGCAAAGTTTAGGAAGTTTAGCAGTTGCGTGGCAGTAGAGCGCTTCTGTCTGAAGCGTGCTGCGAACTATAGATTAGCTCATTTCTTGTTAGATACTCATTGACATGATCTCTGACTAGCGATTCCATTAACTTACTCACAGCGGAAGTTAGGCTGATAGGTCTATAATTGCTACATACACATTTAAGCCCCGATCTTTTATAAATTGGAACAACTTTAGCCTGCCGCCATTCTAATGGGAAGTATCCTGCATCTAGGGACAGCTGCAACAGTTTGGCGAGAGGTTGGTAGATAGCACTTGCTGTGTTTTTCCGAAAACGATTAGAGATATTGTCTATGCCTGGAGAAGCGTTTGCTTTGACACTGTGCAAATCACGCCTAACTGTATTATGATCTAACACTAAACGATTCAAACGATGTTTAGTTCTAGGCACTACGTAATTCACGTAACGACAACGCCGATTTTAACGGTTCTCCAGAATCAACCACATTAAAAACTACTTTCAATAGACGCTGTTTATCACTTGCTCGCTTACCTAAACGATACATGGCGACGACGTTATTCAAGTCGCTTTCAATACCAGTTAGCTCAAACATTTCCTTGACTAAATTGGTGTCATGCTCTTTACGTTCCAAAGCTAATTCACTAACAGACTCCGGTAATCCAGCAACAATGATGTTACTTTTACGGCTTTGGCGCTCTTCTATTTCCTGCACGACTTTGGAGAACGTACGTACATCACCAGGAACACTACTAGAGAACGAATTCACATTATTTTGTAGACGGCTATCGGATTGTAAAATGGGAAGGAATTCGTCACACGAAGATGTGGTGTTCGTACGCGTGGCCACTAGCATGCCGGTGGGAATAATTAAACGTCCTTTCTTGGCGCGCGTTTTTCTATCTCTGGGTACTTTTAGTTACATGTCTACTTCGATTTGCGCGATATATGATCTCAATACAAATAAAAAAAGAGAGTTAAAACGTTTATTCGAAATTAGTATAATAAGTACTTCAATAACGGATTACACGCCTGTCTGCCTTCTGTCGCTTCAAGCACCGCTAATTCAGCCAATTATACCTCTTTATTTACGATTGATTTAGCCACTCGTCTTTTAGAAGCACTACTATGATGTCACTTAGATTCGGGTTCGTGTCACGTCGATTTTGATTGAACGAGCCTTGCTTTTTATATATTTCTCAAACTCAGGGTTGAGCGCATGATTCTAGATAATTATTTGGTAAGTTAACGTCAGGTATTGGTTAATTTCCTCTTGTGAGGTTTGTACGAAGCCTTCCGGACGACTAGACACGTATATACGTTTATTTACTTACCTTATCCCAGGATAAGGTAAGATTTCCGCAAATATATACTAGTCGTTATTTTAAAGTTCCCGCTTCCGGACGGCTAGATAGGCCCGATCTATGACTAGCGAGTAGTTCGCAGCTACTCCCTAGTTAAATTTATTACTTGGTCTGGTTACCCACGTCCCGAACTTGCCCTGGGTGTGCTCAGGTACTTTCGTCATAACTAACTCCACGGGGTACTTTCTCAGCTTCGGTATACACTTTGAACCCTAAAAGGACCCGTTATATTTTACTGTTACGCTGGTGTTCGTTCGAGTTTTACCTGGAAAAATAATACGAATAAGATAATTTAATAATTTTATAAGTACTTAATTGTGAAGTGATTTTGTAATTTAGCTTGAATTTGTAGCAATGCTGAGTTGCTTTAGGTCCGGACAATTAATGTGACTTCTTACAAGTGGAATTAATGTCTGGCATCCGCTCATTTGAAACTCGAAAATTCACAGTAAAATCAGGAAAATCCAGAAACACCAATTGACTAATAAATTGGTCGTACAGAAAGACCAAGCTTTGAAAGAAATTCAAAATAATTAGAACCAATTAGCTAAGTAGCCTCTGTTGCACAAAACAAATAACCGATGTGTCGAAAACAATTATAATATCGCAATATTCGGCTAGGCTTGCTATGATAATCGAAAAGCCGAAAATATTTCCTAGTTTCGTCGTTGAAAACCGCCTACCACCACGAAAGCTAAGCCTAGACTGAATGGATAACAGAAAAACATGTTAGCTAGTTAAAATAACGAGTGTTAATTATGCAAATTAGCGCGAAAACAAAGGAAACGCGAAAACCAAAAGAAAACAAGGGGAGAAAACGAAGGGAGGGATATAATAGAGAAATTGGTGACCATCCCGGGATTTTTAGTAATTTTGGGAGGGTTTAGACCAGAAACCCCTCTGGTAGCATGGTAAAACCCTAACAACTAGACCCTGACAGTTACAGAATAGTACTCTTGAAGCGGCGCGAAACCTAGCTACGTCATGTAAGCGTTAAAAAGCTAATAAAGACTAGCTAACAAGATGATTAATTAAGAAAAGTGTGAACATATGTTAAACAAGATGTTGCGGTCTGTCCTTTGGGTAGTTTTACTTGAGTAAGGTATGATGGCGAGTAAAAACAGAGAGAACATTACTTTTTATTTATTTGTTATTTATTTATTTCTTTATTTTTGTGTATATTTGCTTATTTATTTACACCAACTTACAACGTTTTAATCTAAAAGATTTCCGCAAAAGTTAAGTTATTTATGGTCAACGTAGGTAATCCGTGCCGGCATGGTATTAAGGACGTCTACATTTAAATAATAGGTATCGATAGGGAGTTACCTCCTAAGGGTTGGTCTACGCCCCTCCCGCGATTAAGGCACGCGGGAAATTTGAGCGAAATTTGCAAAAATATCCTTAAAAGTGGCAAAATACTACCGAAATATACGTGTAAATTGAAGATACCGAATAAAAACTGAATAGCTAAAATTACCAATTGTTTTTTATATTCTTGGAATCCTACGTGTATTTCTATACAATGCTATTTTTGTTTTTATTTGTCGCTTCTCTGTGACGATTTATTCGTAATTACAGCATGTTTCTTTGTTTTTTTTAAATTTAGTAATACAGCACATGTGTGTAATTAATAATGTACGGCAGTTCAAAGTTCCCTAATACTGTACATAACGAATACGGTTTTTATGGACAAGGCAATAAACGATAGTGCCAAATGTAAAGGACAGTTTAAATTAGAAAATAAATTTCATATTATACTTACCTTTGAACTTGCGGAACATATTAATACTTTATTTTGGTATCGATGTTATTTTCATGTCAGCGTGATAAGCATGGTTTTATGCCGCCCACTTTTCCCAACGGTGTTCCTTAAATACCTCTTGTATGTTTTTTGAATGTTATAAACGTGTTGTTTCGGTAATATGGACATTCCAGAAAATATTCGTAAAACGTTCAATTTAAGTCCTGTTTAATAAATAAATATTTTTGAGTGTGGATTTAAGCTCTAAGTCGAATGGCGTAAACTGTATTTCTGTAAAATCGAAACTTTCCAAGATAGTTTCTGATAGATCGAAACTTTGGAAGAGCAACAAGTGTTCCTCGATTCCACATTGAACATACATTCTTACGCGTCGAGGTCTCACAGAGGTTGGAAAGTTTATTTCAGTGGGTAGAGGACATTTAGGGAGACTCTCAAGGTGGTGCTGCTGAAAAAAGTTAGCGGTCTCACCGTCGAGGCCCAATTTTTAAAAAATGTTCTCCCATTTTTGCATACATTCGCCAATTTCTGTTAAAATATTCCGCGTGCGTTATGGGGTCTGTTTGGGGGAGGGGTGGGGGCTCGGGAATGGGGTGCAGAGCATCACTGAGCTAAGGTAGTACTATCAAAAGGTAGTCGACCGGCCAATATTTCGAGAATGCAGCACGAAATCTTTTTGGAGCAGGATCTTATGATCTTTTCAGTAAGCCCAAGCAGACGACATCGGTTAAAACCTAATCAAGTGAAACTTAATATTTAAGTACAACAGCCGCTACTCGCGCTAGTTTGGCTGTTTGTGCCATCATAAATCTTAATATAAATGTTAACCAACTACGATCGGCGTACTATTTGTTATCAAAATCCTGTGGTATGGAATACTCTGCTCATGGTCTCACTATGGCTTTTAGCTTATATATCGAGTTACAGAGCTTCT
Organism: Trileptium ribeirensis; assembly: GCA_030248225.1. Lineage (NCBI taxonomy): Eukaryota > Metazoa > Nematoda > Enoplea > Enoplida > Thoracostomopsidae > Trileptium > Trileptium ribeirensis. The sequence continues at coordinate 17,681 of JASANE010017566.1, forward strand.
TTTTAGCCCGGTATCGGTGAATAGGTCTAATTTACCTAATTGACAAATTGTAACTTTTTCTTATTCCTATTGTAATAGTCCATTCTAAAATCTTACACTCTCAAATAGTCATCACGTAAACCGATAACTATAAAGCACTATTGGGTTTCGCTGCACCAGCTGATTCCTCACATTGTTATGATATAATTTTATTTACATGAAAATTATTTATGAGCAAAATTTATAAGACGGATTTATTATAATACAGGATTTGAGCTGCATTTCAGTAAGTGAATTTTAAACCCAACTACCAAATTCCTTGTGAGTATTAAATCTGCGGTTCGGTTTCATAAGTCTTTTTTGTCAACGTAAAATTTTAAACCTACCTAGGTTATTAGAAAAATTCCTTGATGGCCCTTGAGTTCCAGTGGCAAACATGTGGAAGGAGCAACTTCAGCTGGCATGGAAGAAGGTTGGTCCGCCCCCTAAGTCATAGGTGTTTTGCTCGCATGATGACAGACGTGCTCGCTCGCCCTCAAAACTAGAACGCGCTTCATCAGAATTCGCAAAACTTATTAAAGTTGTTTATAGGTAAGTTAGAAGTTCCTAGGCGTTGTATTCTTAGGAAGAAAGCAAAAGAAAACCAACGGGATTTGACAGAAAACCTTTATTGAATACCAAAAGTAAAAGAAACAGTAAACGAAGAAGATTGACAGCAGTAAAGAAAACATTAAAGACTGGGAGACCTAGGCAACTTCGACCTTTATATAGTCTCCGAGGATCATTCTGGAATGTTCCAGTCAATGACGTATTGTTCTTGTCATTTGTGGATGACAAAATGCATAGCTAGTGAGTACCAGAAAACTCCACTAGCTTCGTGTAAGTTCCTCGCTACGTATATATGTAGCGTCGGAGTGCCGCCACGAAACCTCCCCACTCAGCCTGAACTTCACGGTGAAGGCGATAATCTTCGTGTCGGCTTCGAGGCGCGTTTAGATCGTCGTGGAATTTGCTCAGTAATCCGTAACCGCCTCCCAGTTTTTGCATGAGGTCCCCAGGGAGAGGCGGAGGATGTCGGTGATCTTAAAGCTGCGGGTTGACTGTAACGGAGTAGTCAACACAGATGCGAAGAGATGGCTTTTTCTGACCGGGAAGAAGAGTCTTCATTATTGGGACCACGGGTGTTCCATAGCTGTTGAGTTGCGTGGATTCCCAGAATTCTTTGGCAATGCCTTGTTCGTAGGGTTCCTCTACTGCAGTTTCCACGGCAAAGTGTACAGGACACGCTTTCCGGAAAATTGGAGTAACATTGGGTTTGAACTTCACTTCCAGTTCGAAGTCCTTGGGGCATCCCAATTCAGGCTTCCAAGGGTCTTGGAATTCATCACAAAGTAAGCGACAGCGTTTCTTAAGCGGCGTGGCCACTTGTAGATGGCTGAAGACAGCATTACAGGGCTGCACTTCTCCCAGCGCTTTGTCGACGGAAATTCCCGATTGTTTTGTAGCGAGCCGTCCTAGCAGGTTCAGGTCAGGAATCTCAAACACAGTAAATTGGATATACTGCGGCTCTTCAGACTCTTATGTGACCACGGGGATTGTAAATGTTCCCAGGATCGGGATGTTGTGCTTGCTGGCAGTTTCGTAGCATAAGGTAGAATTGTCCAGCGGAGGGTGACCAAGATGTTCCCAGTGCTGCTTGGAAATGAAGTTTGCCGTCGTGGCAGTATTCAGCTCCATATGGAAAGTCTTGCCTTCAATCTCGATAGGAACTTCCAAGTTGGGCAATGATTCTTGTCCCTTGATCGCGTTGACATCGTGGATGAGTTCGACCGGCTGCTTGGATCTTTGTCTGACCGCAGCTTGTTTCATCCGGAAAACTTTCTCCAAATGACCCGAAATTCTGCAATGGTGGCAGGTAGAGTATTTGAAACGGCAGTCATTGGCCTTGTGATTGGGCTTTCCACAGTGATAACAGTAACCGCTTGGCTTTTCCTGTTCACTTGAATTGACTGGGAAGTTGAATTCTCTTTTTGCTTGGAAGAACGTTGAGGAGTGACTTTGTTGACGGGATTCGGCTTGTGAGCATGAACAGTGTCCTTCGTAGCATCTTCCGCTTCAACCGAAATTTCGATAGCACGCGCGAAATCCAGCTCATCGTCTTTGACCTTGAAGAGTGATTTCAGGACGGCTTCGTTGTTGACAGAGCAGATGAAACGCAAGCGCAAAGCTTCATCCAGTGGGTCCTTGATTGAGACAAAGTCACAAGTGGCTGCGTCTTGACATATGCGACCGGCTAACTCATGAAGAGTTTCGCCTGGCTTTCTTCGCATTTCGTTCAAGAATTTGAATCGTTCGCGGACGACGAAACGCTTCGGGTCGAACTGAGTCTCTAGGAAAGAAACAATCTTGTTCATTGTGAGATCGTTGATCTTATTTTGGGGGGAAGGGGGGTTCTGCTTGGCCAAATTTCCCATAAGACGATCCTTGGATTGGTTTGTCAGGAAGATTTGACCCTTCCGGTCTTCGGGAACAGAATGAGCTCCGACGAAAGTGCAGAACCGATCCCAGTAATCGGTCCACAATTCGCTTGTAGAGCCGAAGGGCTCAAAATCGAGACTAGCAGAGACAGCTGGAACGGCAGGGACGTAAGATGAAGTTCTTGTTTTCACTTTGGTAGCAATTCCGTCAGCGAGTTTCGTCAGGACTTGCTCCAGAAATTGGGTTTGCTGTTTTTCCGTTTGTTGTTGTTGCTGGGCCAATTGTTGTTGCAGTAATTCAATCAGCTTTTCGGTGTCCGACATGTATCCGATCTTGATCAATTCGTTTGATGAGGCGTAGACGTTTCAGCAATCCTTTGAAATCGTAGTGTTGATCCAAGATCCTATTCAGTGCGCCAGTAAATCCCTGTTGTGTTCTTAGGAACAAAGCAAAAGAAAACCAACGGGATTTGAAAGAAAACTATTATTGAAAACCAAAAAAAAAAGAAACACTAAACGAAGAAGATTGACAACAGTAAAGAAAACATTGAAGACTGGGAGGCCTAGTTAACTTCGGCCTTTATGTAGTCTCCGACGATCATTCTGGAATGTTCCAGTCAATGACGTATTGTTCTCGTCATTTGTGAATGAGGAAATACATAACTAGTGAGTTCCAGGAAACTCCACTATGTTCGTGCAAGTTCTTCGCTACGTATATATGTAGCGTCGGAGTGTCGCCATGACACTAGGTCAAAGTATTAAAGAGTAAACAAAAACGGTTAGCTCTAATACGAAAACAAAATTTTACCCCAACTTTGGTCCTGTACGCTATGTAGGATTTACAGGCACGACTTTTGATGTAGATTAGGGACTGGTCTACCATAAACAGTTCGGTAGAGGTTTGAAAAATGTAAAAATAGGAGGAAAAGTTGAAAGTTTGGAAAATAGAAATTTAGAAAAAATAAAATGGGGAGAAAGGGGGTGAAGTAGATATAATGTGAATTGGCATAAGGAGTAATGGATATTAAAATTGGGGATGGGTTGGTAAAGTTTTTGGGGAAATAGGAGATATTTGAAAAATGGAAAAAAATGCTGAAAAAGTGAAGATTTAGAAAAATGAAATTTTATAGAAAAATAGAAAAAGGAAGGGTGTAGGTTAAATATGGGGTTAGGTTAGTGGAGGGAAAATAATATAAGAAGATGGTAATTATTGGTGGGCTATTGGGGAAATTAAGGGTATTCGAAGAAATGAGAAAAAGGGGAAAATGGTGATTTTGGGAGAGGAGAGATTAATGGGAAGAAGTAGGAGGGGAAAGGCAAATTTTATATATATTATTAGATGAGGTGAGGGGAAGAGGATATTGAATTTTGGAGGGTATTTCTCTGGTATTGGGAAAGAGAAGGTGGTTTGAATTTTTGTTGAAAAATGGGAAATTGGAGAAAAATAGATTTTAGGTAGGATTTTGGTTTTGGGTAAAAGAAAAGGATGGATGAGGTATATATTTTAGAAAAAAGGGTAGAGAGGAGCAAAAAGTATGTTTTGGGCGATTTGGGGATATTTAATTTAGGCTGGGGAAGAGTAGGGATATTTAAAGGAATTTTATAAATAAGTAATCATAAGTAATATTGTAATTAACTTTATTTAAGTTAGGAAAATACTTAGCTAGTTTTATATTATATATAATATACATATATATACGTTATGTTACGCAATATACACCACGCCCAGGACTACAGGGAATACCGGGGCGGCGTGGGGCCGGCCTTTATTGAAAAGAAAAAGAAAAATGGTGGTGAAAAAAACACCAGCCCCAACACCCTCAACTTAGTAGTGACGTCCCGGCATGAGTAACAAAACCTTGAAAACAATGTATATAATACATGAACGAGTAACATATGAGTTATAACAAATAATAAACTCTTTTGAAACCCAACGGCAAAGATTATATAAGGCTTATTATTAATACATTGACATGACGAGGCAAATATATGAGCAAAAATATTATGACCAGTAAAGTGAATAAGTATAGAAGAAAAATTTTAATTTTGATATTATTAAAAAAATTTTATTGTTTTTGGAAATTTTTGTAATTATTTAAATTTTTATAGAATTTTATAGTTTTATGATGAAAATAAAAATGGAATACGTTATAAAGCACATAAGTAAGGCATCTGTAAACAAAAATATTTTTAGAACAAGTATCAAGTAATATAAGTACAAGTTTATTTTTATAACACACAACAAAGCTATACGACAACAATGTCGTTTACCGGTAGCCGACGAGATAAGCCTCGTTTGCACTGTCAGACGATTGGTATAGTTTCAGTTCATAGCAGCTAGAAGTGATAAACACGATAATTGAAGATAATTGGTGCAATAGTAAATAGACATTGTCTATAAATCAGTAAATGTAAATGGTCGAATTGTTGTTGAAACCAAATTTCGAATAGTCGCTAATTGAGCCAAATGTCATTACCAGACCGTTCGAATATAACATTCGTATCGTAACTGTTCAAATACTCAACATTCGACGCGTATAATACTATTTAGCGTTCGAATTAACGGATAACAATACAATTGTTTAACGTCCCTTGCGCACTCACCATTAATGTTCCGGCTAACGAATAAGGTCGAGACGGGCTCGCGACGTTTGGAGAAAGTACAAGTAATGAAACGTTCGCGAGGGACAATTAATGGGTTATTATTAATTCGAGTTAGGTTATTAGTATCTATTACGGGCGCTATACGGCAAAATTGTGGCTAATGTGACGCATTGTTTTAATCGATTTGGTATTGTCATTGTATAGTCATTTTAATCGAGTGTTGGCCGCGGCAATGAATGCGGCCAATCACATTCCAACGGCAAGTATGCTGGACTGCCCGGATAGTCACCGACTTCGGTGTACCGTCGCATAGTGTTACTTAGTTCACGCAAGAACGCATTTAAAAACTGTCGTAACGTAAGCTAACTAATCGTTGATATTACATTCGTTCCTGTGATAAATTACCTTGCGGTTGCTGTTCACGCAATTGATGCTCACAATCGTCAGCATCATCTTGTAATCGCTGATATTCAGTGTTCGGGAAAACGAGATCACGAATGTACGACACCTGTGACGAAATACCCATTCGCTGGTCAGTATAACGTCGCATATCGCGCTGAACGTTATATTCCCATCCCGCTAAACACGATAAACACAATTCGTGGAAAATTTCGTACTGCCATTCGACGCCGTCGAAGGGCTTCGTAGAAGTACCCACGAACTCCGTACGCTAAGCGGCGCATAAAGCGTTCGTACAGTTCCCGAAGTCATGGCGACGTTCCACTGCTTTTGAAATATGACGTTTCGTGCCCGTTCTTCCCATTGGAAGAATAGAGCAACGATCTCCTGGCTCGGAACAACACGATTACGTTCGCATATGTCGTTGAACTTTTTTCGTAAATCATCACGCAGATGGCGAAATAATTGGCACATCGGTTCAGGCATTGTCGCGTTATTCAATGTGTCGTAAAAAGTGAAATAATGATAAATAAGACGATGACCAAACGGAGTGCTACGTGCACTGCGTAGATCCTGTCCATCAAATAATACAGTCGTTAAATCAGACATGTTGACTCTTTCGGTAAGTGGTGCTTCGATTTCAGTGTTTGTCCGTTCCATCGGCACATACCGCACTAGTGATTCCGATTCACCGGTATCGGGCTTACGGCCGACAATTGGTCGAACTTCTTTCGTTGGTGTTACTGCAGATGCTTTTTAGAAAACCTCACCATCACTAGGTTTGGACTGTGATTCTACAGCGATTTGGGTCGAAGTCATCAACTGCGTCGCCACAGTTGGCGCTAAAGTCGAAGTTGTCGGTTGTTCCGACTGATAAATTGGTCGCTGTTGCGATGACTGTCGCGCTTCAGTTAATGCTAATTGACGATATTGTCTTTCACAAGATCCATAATGATCGTCGCTCGACAAACTCACGGTTCCTTCATGCGTATCCCGTCGAGACGTACGAGTACGATGACTAATAGTTCGAAGAGCCGTTTTCCTAGTTTGAGTTCTACGCGGTTTCCCTCAGGCGATACTTCTTTGCGCAATTGACGTTTTAACTCAGCCATTTGACCACGAACATGCTCAATTTCTATCCGTTGCGATTCCATCTGAGCTCGATGATCCTCGTTAAGCCGATGTAAGTAATGCAACGCAGTATCGACGCGATTGTTCAATTGCATGTGTTGCATTGCCAACATTCCATCTAATTGAGCGGTTGTGGGAGGCATTAATCCTTGCAGCTGCGCACGCACTTGCTCAAGCTCCAGTACCCGCAAATTTCCTAACTGTAATTCCACGTGCAGTAACAGAAAATCTCCTGGCTGCTCATTACTGGTGGGGCACGCAGTTGTTCGACAACATCGTTCGCTTGTTCCTGTTGTTGGACATGTTCATGGGCAATAGTAACTAATTTATTAGTAATATCGTCCATTACTGTTGGTCGTTGCGCACTAGTTACTATTGGTTGCTGAAACGGTGCTCGTGAAGTATATGCGTAGATTGTGGTAACTGAGGCCGTAACAAAAGTTTGCTCTCCCCCGCCCTCGTACTCCAACGGGACGTGCCGTCGGGGCGATGTCAGACCAGGTAGATTCTACCCGTGCTATTTATACGGTACTAGCTGAAGCCGATATCGGCATCGATGACACGCTCGGCATTCCTACGGTATCCGACTCCGTTCGTACTCTACTTGACATAGACGGTCATGTCGTTGGTTGAAGAACTGACGAAGTAGTCCTTTGGGTTACACACTAATCAATCGCAACGGAGCAGCTTTTCGCTTAAACTAGTAGTTCCTATGACAGGTGACTCGTATTCTACAGTAATACCCATCATACTAGCTAAACTCTGCCGTGCTGCTAAACTAACTTCTTCCTGGCATTTTCGTTGACTCTCCCGTGCAATTTGTTCATTTTTTATCCATTCCGAATGATATCGTTCCGTATCTACTGGACTAGCCGTAACCGCTCTTGGACTTCGGACCCGCCGTTTGTTCATCACGTTCTGGCGTACGAACCGCGGACGGTGACGAAGCAACTGAGGTTACATTGGGCGTGACGGCTTCACGTAAAATCAAGCGATCCAATCGCTCCAGAACAGCAGGGCGGACGGCAACCCCGGCTCCGCCAAAATGCCTATCATAAGCCATTATAATTTTATCATGAATTTCACGCGCAGACAATCCTTTAGTTTCCAAGAGTACGACCCACTCACTCATTTCCTGATCGAAAATATGTTCGCGTTGTTTCTCCATTTCTGTTTTATATCCAGTTCCAGCTACAACATCTTGATGACATCGTATTCGAGACCGACGACGACTACTTTTAGCTTTCAACCGTTTATTCGCAGTATACCATGCATTGAATTCATCCATTGCACCTGCAGTACGGTCATGGTTATACTGCTATTCTGTTTCTGGAATTTCTTCCATCTGCGTATGGTCCAAATCAATAAAGTCCAGGTGAATGTTCTGCACATGCTGTCAATTCACTTGTGCGGGTGTTGCCATAAATAACCGAACAGCATAGCGCTGCACGTTACCTTCCAACTCAGTTACGAACGCAGCATCGCCATTGTTTTGATCATTAATTTGGTACAAACTGCTATGCTCGCTCTTCAGTATTCCAGCGACCTTTCCTTCGCCAAAAACCGGCGCATTGAGATACCTTCTCGGCAACACTCTTCTCGACACAACACACAACGATTCGTCACAGCATCGGGGTTAACTAGTACTGTTAAACTACGCGCATCTGTTGCAAACGCTCTAAATATTCGCGGAAATTGCTCAATCAAATGTCATAGACGATTTACATCATGGCGTCCCATCGGTGGTGAGGGTGTGCAATGAAAAGCGCTCCGTCAATCAACATGACATCATGGGCGCTGTATCGAATGAATCGTCGATATTCCTCAAAGTTGAGCACCCAATCACCAGCACCTACTTGACGCATACGAATGCCACCTAACAACGTCGTACCACATGGCGTGGGATCTTGGCGAATATGCCCTGTGAATAGATAGAAAAAGTTTACTAAACTATACCAGGTGGTTACTGCTTCTTGTAAATCCATGGAATTTGCATAGGGGAATGGCTCTTGGTATTTTAAGTAACGCACATTCTAGAATCCCGAATCGTTTTCATGTCCCACCAAATTTTGAACCGTTCATCCGACGCTATACACGCGTACAAAGCCGTCGGCATATCAGATCCAAGTGCCACCAAATCGAAAATGAGGACCACTCCTTCAATGATCGCTACCTTCAAAGTCGCAGCTGCTGTGCGACCCCATCTTTCAGCGTAAACCAATCATTCCGGATCTACCCTATACCGAGCGCTGTGTGGTAACCAACACCAACAAACATCGAATGGGTCTTTCTCGCGCGTTCTTCGATACTTCTCCAATGCTTCTCGAAATTCACGCTGTTGGTTATATCTAATGTTTACATCTTCCATCTCACATGCAATTAAATTGGTAGCTGAACGTCCGATAATTCCTATCGCTGCTTCGATTTGCTCTCTCGAATCTACTACTACAACGCTCGCTGGATGCATCCATTCACGGCCTACCATTTCTAAACCACTGATCCACGCATATAAATTCCATACTGGATGATCACGATCTCGCCATCAGATCCTTCGGTCGACCCATCATTCTCGCAATAGCTCGCTAAACTCGCCGTTTCAACGTTTCTTCTTACCAAACACTACTGATGATAAATTAGCCGTTAAATATCGCAATAATTGCGCTTTAGTTGAATGTCGTAATTATCGACCAATAAATAGCCCATTATATAACCGTTGGTACAATAGTTAATTGTTACCAGAAATTAACCATAATAGGCAATCTTACTATAAACCGTCGTAATTGCCAATTCGCGCACGATTACCATGCATCTAAAATGAAATGCCTGTTTATAAAAATCTACCGAGCACACCAAGCGTAATCCATCGTTCAATTATACAAGCTAACCAACTTTTCAGATCGGTAGTTTCATAAGTAAGGTTCGTTAACACTTTTGATATTGGCAAGCACTGGCTAACAACCAGATAACGAGAGCATTGCTTTATTGCTACTGAAGACTATACCACACGCGCCTTCCACCTTTGGCTCTGGCATGTTTCATTCAACAGCGAGAAATAGAAAGATGAGAAATACTCACAATTAAATAGCATTTACCGTTCATGTACATAATCGTTGTCCACATGCGGGACAATACCATAATGTCGTATCCGGCTCCTTCTTCAATTCCGCGCATCGAAAATGATACCATTCGAGGCAGTAGTCGCATTCGATCCAATTAACGCCATCCTCACCTGTTCGAAGGTTCACATCCTAGCTTTGGCCTCACTCACCACAGAACCAATCAATTTCTTCGCTGTCGATTTCGATCGCACGTAAGCGTTGCTCATACTCCAAATAATCACGCGGCTCACCACCAAAGTGTTTAAACAAACATTTATTTCTTACTTTTGCGTCGCGCATCACCTGAACGTATTACCTCCAAATTAGGACCTTGTACTTTGACTACCATGCATAGCCGCTCGAAATTTGGATGGAATTTATTAGTGATCCTACGAGAATCAATCTTCTCCGGCCTTCGAATTAACACCACTTCACTTGACAAAAAGTCACGAATGCGTGCTCTTAGATCAAAATATCGCTTGTAGGCGTCCTGGCCAAACGTACGGAGTTACTGGCTTCCTTCCAAGTGCTAGTCAACGTATCCAACAGTTTTTGTACGTGTTGGTCAGTACTTCCACCTTCCGCTGTGGATAACAACGGGTTTTCTCCAGGTAAATCGGGGTCACGACCATGCGTCAGAAAAAACGGGGTTTGACCCGTCGACACTTATACCGTTGTTCGGTACGCAAAAAGTGCGCCTTCGATATAAGTGTCCCAATTATCAGGCTCCAATTCAGTAAGTGGCTTTATCATAGCCATTAAGGTTTGGTTCCACCGTTCAACAAAACCATTACACTGATGATGGTACGGTGTGGCCAACACCGCTCAACTTCCTATTTTGGCTGCCTCTGATATAAACAATTCAGATCTGAATGCTGTCCTTGGTCAGACAAGATGACACGCGGTACTCCGTGTCGGGGTACTATCTTGTTCAGCAATAAATCAATAATAGTCACGACCTTTTGGTCTGACGTTGCGAAAGCTTCTGCCCACTTTGTAAAATAGTCAATAAAGTTGACTATATACTTGTTCCCAGAACGCGTAACAGGTAACGGACCTACCACGTCTACGCCTACCATATGAAATGATGCCATCGCAGGTATTGGTTGTAAAGGTCCACGTCGATTCGGACCAGGTTTAAATCGAGCACAAGGGACACATACGTTAATGTACGCTTTAAGGTCTTTCTTCATTGTGACCCAATAAAATTTTCGTTCGAGCTTAGCCAAAGCTCGATTGTATCCTGTATGATCTGCATATCTAGTCGTGTGAGCTTGTTCCATCACAACTACTCGAAATTCCTCTGGTAGTACCAAACGAAATTCGCACGCTTCTGCGCGAACAGGTCTACGTTCCCGGCTTACGTAGTACAAAATACCATGTCGGACATGGAACCTATCTTCCTGCAACAGGAGCTGCCGTTGCAGATCTTCACTTAACTCAGGATCTAGTTCTTGGTTCACAAGAAAACGAACCATTCCTCGCGTAAACGGATCCACCGATTGTGCTCGTCGAATTTGATCCGCTTCCCATGGCGGTTCAATAGCAAAATAGTCATTTAGATCACGTTGCACTACGGGACAGATAGAAGCTCCCTGAATTCCACTGGGACCTGGTTGTGGATCGTTAATTTCGTTTTCCTCATCACTTGATAGATTAGAATTCCGCCTGACTACACCTACGATCTTCAAAATATTCAGTTCCCGCTTTACTACTGCTTCATTAGCATTCATTTTATCCTGCTTCAGGTCTACTTCAGGTCTAAAATTGGCAGACGGGACATCGCGTCAGCGTTAAGGTGTTGTTTACCTGGTTTGTACACCACTTCATAGTCGAATTCTTGAATTTTCGTTACAAAACGCAATTAACGCGGTGTTAGTAAATCGATGGAGCGCGTTTTCATCAAAATTTGAACTAATGCGGGTTTCACGTTATAATGTCCCCACCACTTGGAACTTATGTACCCCACACAGTGGCAGGCACACCCTAGACTACAGGGTGTCTTAGACACCCCTTTGTTTTTGAATAAAGTTTCAAATAAATTTCAAACAAAGCTAGCTAATAGTTTGGCTTATTTCAGACGGTGTCAATGAACCGTAGTTGCTTTTTCGTTTTGCTGAGGGTTTCCGCCACCCCGTGGGGTCATTTTACATAGGGCCTACAGGATACCCTAGAAATACCGCATTGGCAAGCATAAAACACCGAAATACTACATTGCCAAAATGAGGTATCTAGGGGTGTGCCCGACACCCTCATATTTTGTTATATAGTGTGGGTGTCACTGTCACCGTCTTTACGGTATAGTCTATACTACAGGGGGACAAAAGTTCCAACTGTTGGGGACATTATAACGTGAATCCCCCATAAGGGAGCGTGATCGGTCACAATCGTGGTAAAACTGCTCAACAAATATGGTCGAAACTGCACCATAGCTCGTATCACGGCCAAACATTCTTTCTCAGTTACGCTATATCGTGTTTCAGCATCGTGAAATTTTCGATCTCCGTAATGAATTACACGTTCCTTTCCATCATCACCGCTTTGCGTCAAAATAAAGCCAACGCCCTCATTACTGGCATCAGTGTATAACCGAAACGGTTTCACCGGGTTCGGATAAGCTAAGATAGGCGCTGTCGTTAAAGCTGCTTTTAGCTTATCAAAAGCAACTTGACATTGTTCCGTCCAACGTGATTCTATCGAATTAAATTTATTTGGTCCTTTCGTTAGCTCATGCAGTGGAGCAGCAATCAGGCTATGCCCTTCGATGAATTGCCTATGATAACCTGTTAAACCCAAAAATGAACGTACTTCCGTGACGTTCCGCGGCCTTTCACGCTCCAATATGTTTTGGACTTTCGTTGGGTCTGGGGCAATTCCACTTTCCGACACTACATGCCTAAGAATAGTACTTCGCGCCTTACAAAATCACACATTTTACCTTTGATCGATAATTCCGCATCCCGAAGACGATTAAACACTCGTTGGATATCCCACAGATGGTCTTCAAATGTGGTTGAAAATACAATGACATCGTCAATGTAACACAGGTAGAATTCCAAAAGGTACCCGATAGAACGATTCGCATCATTCTCTGAAACGTGGCAGGCGCGTTAGTTAAACCAAAGGGCATTACCCTGAATTCGGATATACCTTCATGACAAATGAAGGTAGTCTTTTCGACATCCTCAGGTTCCATTTCTGTCTGCCAATATCCAGAGTTTAGGTCCAATGTAATAAAGTACTTTGCACCTTAAAGGGCATTCAATGAATCGTCAATTCGTGGCAAAGGAAACTGTCCTTTTTGGTCATATCATTTAGCGTGCGATAATCAATACAAAATCGCATGTCACCAGTCTTGTTCCTAACCAAGACAACAGGGGATGCCCATGGACTCATCGATGGCTGAATCGTGTCGTCGTCCAACATCGAATGTACTTGTCGAGAAATGTCTTCGCGATGCACATAAGGTCCACGTCGCATTCGTTGCTGTATAGGTTTAGTATCACCAGTATCGATAGGGTGTCGCAGAATATTTGTTCGACTCAAGGGCATCGCTGAACTACCAAAAAAGTCACTATTTCGTTCCAGCAATCGTGCCAAAAGACGAACTTCGGTCTTTGTGGCGACTGCTTCTTTTAAAGATACCCCTTCTGGTAATTCGGGTTCTTTATCGTGGAATATTTCCGCTGCTAAGTCCCTATACAAACGCTTAGCTTTTTTCGCGCGAATCTAAGTCTTATTGGTAACCAGCTTCGAATAGTCGATATTGCTCATCGCTGGTTTTTCTGTGCAGGTAACACTGCAGCCGTTGACAATGTTCAAAATTTCAGTAACGTGTGACATAACGTCATCCGCTCTCAACTTATACGCTTTCAGTTCCAGGTTGGTAACAGGCACCCAAACCATATTTTCCTGGACTTCTACAACGGCGTTCGGGCACATGATTGGGCGTGCAAACCGATTGTTCGCGTCGGATTCCACCATCACACTCTGTCCATTATAATCACCAGTATTGATGCTGCATGGCACCGACTTTGTACACTATGGTGGGATTTGCACATCCACGGACACGCGAGATAAGTGGAAATCTCCTATAGGCACTTCCGTCAGTTTCTCAGATGACAGCAAATCTTTCGGGTTACCTCCTCAGTCATTCCTTCCTTACGTAGGACCAGAGACCATGAACGCACAAGTTGATCACCAACCAGAATTCTCATTCTTAGGTAATCGATCGTTGCTTCGAATTTCCGCAACATGTCATCCACAATGACAATCGCGACCGGCATATCTGGTGCAACATAAATCTGCACCTATTTGGATTGGTCCCCAAAATGTATGAGGGCTTCGAACCATCCCAACGTCTCACTAGCTGGGGAACCATCGAACGCGAATACTTGAAGAACTTCCGAATTCAACTTATATCGGGTGAAGCCTTTTTCGTACACTTCTTGAAGCATGATGGTCATTGGAGCTCCGATATTCACTAACCCGCGTAATTTGTACGAGTCAATTCGTACGTCCACATAGAAACATGATTTAGCAGGACGTGGCAGCGTTTCCATCTGGGTCAACGAAACCTGCGTATTATTTTGTAGTTCCGAATTTTCCTCAAACGCTAATTCAGAAACTTTTTCCATCCTAACCTGACCACGTGAATTATCAGCTGAATTATGCGCGACACCGGGTCCACCCGCATTCCTATTGGAACCTACGACACTAGCCGACTTCAAGTGTGTCAGTATATCGTTCATACACCCGTTCATATTACGTTCCAAGTTATGCATCCGATTATCCAATGCATCCAACCTAACTGACTGTACTTCTTTAGGTTCTGATCGCGGCTCAGCACAACGTCGGTACTCGCCCGCTAACTGCTTTTCCACATTCACCGAACGTTGCCGACAATCCCGGGCAAAATGACCCGGTTGACCACACACGTAACATTTCCACAGTTCCCTAGGTGCTTGATTGTGTAACACATTATTATTAGACACGCGTTGAATCAGCGACGATCGTGCGGGAACTTTCCTCATTACGCCACGTTCTTGCTTACGCCCACGTTCATCACGATATGGGCATCGCGAACGAACGTGCCTTGTGGCACCACAATCATAACACACCAGCGAAGTAGCTGAAGTTCGTTCGACAACTCGGCTATTTCTTACATAGTTACTACGATTCCCGTTACTCGGTCGTTTGGAAACTTGCCGACTATCATTCCTTCGTGGTACTGCGCCGCTATTAGCATTGGAGTTCCTACTCGGTCTCCAAGATCATTGAGGAACTGGCTTATTCGGTGACCGCGGCGAGGTTCCATCATCATCCGTTCCGGATAACAAATTTTACGTACGCTCTATTTGTACAGCCCTTTTTGAATTTATGAAAAGACCACTGGTCACCGTGCATCAAGCATGAACGCAATCCACGCAAAAACATGTTGCGCAATAGGTTCATAGCATGTTGATCACCAAGTTTCAATGGGACTATTCGGTTATACCACTGCAACGCTAACTTATCGGCAAAATCCGCTACCGATCCTTGCTGGATCATCTCTTGAAACCGATGTATTTCATCGACAAATTCCCGACTATCGGCAAATCGCTCGCACAAATGGTGCACTATTAAGTCCTCATAATTAGATGGTGCATTTGAATCTGCGATTAAAAACTCAACGAAATGCCGAGCGGCTTCCGCCAATTTTTTACGCAAAAGGCGAAATTTTTCGCCAGCATCATTCACATCTGCTAATTCACACTCAGTTTCCAGTCGACGATAATAAGTAACAAAGTCCGTAGTGCCGTCATACTTCCCAATATTAACTGGTTCTTTTGGACGCGGCACATTCACTACTATCCGCGGCATAACTGTTGCGGTCACGAAGCGACTACGTTAGTACTTAATTGAGTACACGCTGCAGAAGTCGTCGTAGTCACTACAGTTATAGTATCGCTGATCGAAACAGCAACATCCCTAACTGGGGCTGCCGCAACGGGAACAGTCGCAGGCACACCCAGGTATCACATTCGGTGCCGATACCACTCTATTGGACATTGACGGAATATCAGCAGACGTCACTGGAGCAACCAGCAACGGCGTAGCACCAGGAATCGGTCCAAACCTAACAGGATCTATCACTGGATAAGTGGGCGTAAAATCCTACACGTGTTTTCGGCCTTGTATCCGCTTCTACGACAGTAGCATCCACGTACACAGAATCTTCTATCCTCGCGTCAGATAACGACGGAGACATGGAAGCCATTCCTATCAAACCCCGTAACTCATCCAAGTTGCCCCGTATTTCGCTCATTTGATCATTTAAGTCACTAGTTTGAGGAGTTATCAAGCTTTGAAGCCTACGTTCGCACTCAGCGATATCATATGCGGCATCGCGGACCAAATTTATGATTTCGTCATATTTATTTATCACACTTACCTCTACCCGACGCAGTGTTGCTTCCAACGGGGTCAACGGAGCTTCCTCGTCCCGCAAAGTAGTTGGATCACCCGTAGCCAGCTGTAACGACGTACTGGTGTCGTCAGTTCCCATCGCCCACTGGGCAGTATCGTCGGGCGGCAGATATGCGGCCGTATCATCCATGCTCGGCAACTTAACCCAAAATTACAAACCCCTCTTTCGGTAACGCACGCTGTAAAAACTAAGCAACAAAATTACACTCGCTAACCGCTAATCATCCAGCATCGCAACCAACAGATCTTCGACCACAGCATCATCTGGCCTCTCTGGCTACCATGTCGGAGCTTATAGTCTTTGCTTGGCCGTTCTGTTCGTGCTTACGCGACGCTCCGACCCCCAGGGCTCACTATAATACACAATGTCTATGCTCGATTAGTTTATTTAGGCCACCAAACACTTAGTCCTTCCAACCGCAGGGGTGCGCTAGTCCGTGGTCTGGCGTACCAGTGAAACGGTAGTGTTCCAAGGGCAGCGTTTCAAACCAAGAGATAACTTAGTGGGTCGCACAAGTTGCTTCGGGTCGGGTCTTTTAATAACGTGGTCTGGTAGCCGTTCGGGGTCGGCTTGTTTAACACAACCGGCACTATTAGCGTAACCCAAGGCCTAGGTTAAGGTAATTATATAATCGCAGGGTGCACTAGCCGTTCGGTAGTGTGTTGTGTCAATCCACAATAGCTTTAATAAAGTATCAGATAACATAAATCTTAATCACTATCGCTCAAGCGTAACCCTTAAATATTAGTTGTTATAAGTTAGGATTAAGAACTAGGCCAAGCACTAAGCAGCTTTAACTTAAAGTAAACCTAAAGTAGCAGATAAGGGATCGTTGAGAGTATTGAAATCAGTGGCCGAAGTGCGTGAGTAGCAAGAGTCAGACTGTACACGATAGAAGTCACGCTAGGGCAAAATTCTACGTCAGACTGTTCAAGAGTTAAGGGTCAGATTGTGCATTAACTTGGTGTCAGACTGTGCAAGAGCCTAGTGTGATCTCTACAAGTATTGTCGGTGGCGTATAAAGGTAAGCTAAAAATAATTCAGTACTAAAGAATAGTACTGCTGTTTTAATGCGAGTGCACAACTAATTACCATTGGCATTTTACCTAAAGCCAATCGTGGGCTAAAAATCGAACGATACTAAAGAACAGTGCCTCGGCTTTTCATCACGAGCTGAAAGAACGGCACCACGATTTTAATACGGTAATCAAGAATAGTGCCGCAAAGAACACGAGTGTGATATCAGTGCATTAACATTTTATCACTTTGTAATAAACCTTCTATATGCGTCTATGTTGCCAATTACCTGGAACTCGAGCAATCGTGCCGAGCAAGGATCACGCCACATCGCGAAATATAGGGTAGTAGGGCCGCTCACGAAAAGAAATACATGCGCCGTATCAAGCGTCCCACCGTCATTCTACTGGCCGCACCTCGAAACGCACAATCTTTCGGTGACGAAACCCGTCCCCTTTTATAACTGATAGCTGTCATAAGGAAAAATCCCCATCCAACCCCTACCCCCAAGTAAACAAAGTAATATAACAAATATGCGCTCATTCGCCGGGGTTCTCGGGGATACCAGGCTCGAAAATTCTTAAAATTGGGAAAATAACAGAGGTTCTGAATAGAGTTTAAGTGAGAAATTTAGGTTTTGGGATATATAGGCATTTGAGTAAAATTTAAAAAATATAATATAGTTTATAAATGTATTTTATATATTTATAGTAAATACAAAGCTAGTCACAATTTAGCACACAAATTATATAGCGAGTCTCAAGTGAATATACAATCATTGTCGGGGGTTCCGGGCTCGAAAGCCCTTAAAATTTTTCACCTACTTGATGGTCCTTTAAAATCTTATCCTAAAACTTTCTTTTCTTAAAATTCTATCCTAAACTAGCCTAATTTGCATATTTTTGTTTTGTTTTTCTACCTAGCTAACATGTTATTTTGTTTTGGTTCTAATTTTATATTATTGATCAGTCTGCATGTAGTTGTCGTAAAATCGGTTGAATTTAGCTGTAAGAGAAGTCGGTAGCTTACTTTATTGGTGTGATTACACGTATAACGATGTTGTTTGAATATTGCTGGTTTTAATTAGAAAAATTGAATATTGCTGGTTTTAATTAGAAAAAGATTATCTAGCTAGTGCCTGTTGGCACTATGTCGTATTAGCTGCGACATAATTATAGGTTTACTATGGGGTGTTGCTAATTATATCTAGAGTATATACTGAAAAGATTCTGGCTTATGGTTAGGTACTTTTATTTTTTGAATTGAGGCATATATACGCAAAGAATTGCGTGATACCATTTTATCCCGAGTGGCAAACAATTGGCACAGAAGTGTTGCTTAAAGGAAAGACCTATACTCGGTTTTCCGGAATATCGTTCTTGTTTAAAGGAAAGACCTATACTCGGCTTTTCGGAATATCGTTCTTGCTTAAAGGAAAGACCTATATATAGGTACTCGGCTTTCCACACGATACCTAGAGATACTTATGAACTCAGTGTGCGAGTTTTATTGATTCGGAGTGGCATACTTAACAATCGGCTAGAGAAGTACTACACAAATAGACCGGTTGAGTAATGAGTTTTATTCGATTACCCCCTCGAGGCACCAGTAGATCCCAACTACTAATTTGGGCAAGCCATTCGGGGGCCTGGAATCTCCCTTGTATACGGCAGCCATTCGGGGTCTGCACAGAGTAAGAGACTTCATCTCTTTAGTAGTCGACCGCTACTAGAGAGTTCATCGTAAGTAGCCAGCCAGCTATTCGGGGGCGACTACAAAACATAATATAACCGGCACGTAGTAGTGTAGATGTAAGGCTCAGGTTAAGGTAATTATTTAACCCTGCAATCGCGCCGGCCACTCGGGGGTCGATTGTATGAACTCACAAGAGCTTTAGTAAAGTAACAGCAAACGTAAAAGTAACCGGTGTTCACTCAAACCTTAACCCATAAATAAGGACCGTATTAGCGTAAATCTAGGTCCTAGGTTCAGATACTCAGATAAACGTGCCTCGTCAGCCATTCGGGGGTAGTCGTATAAACTTCACAAGAGGCGTATTAGATTAGCACATAATCTAACCTGAACTAATAGGATCTAGGGTCGAAACAGCGGAATGTGTTAGCGCCGAGTAGTGACAATATCTAGACGTCGGCAAAAGTATCCGGTGGCGTTTTAAAGTGTGATCAATAAAAAGTAGTACTAAAAGAATAGTACTGAGTGAATTCATCAATGGATTGACATTGCTTAATATTGTGCCTTATCATTATATCTCGTTTATTAAACGTTACTTGCCACGTGTTTGGTGTTCAAATATCTGAACAAGAGTGGTCGAACTGAGCAAAAGCGAGTCAATTCGCAAAAGATAGGGTACCAATACTGATCACGCAAAAGAAGGACGCGCGTCAGCTTAAACGTCTCCGGCATATTACCTGGCTCACCTCGAACCGCACAATCTTCCGGTGACGAATTGTGTCGCCTTTTTCATTCTGATACCGTAATAATCAAATTCCCCAACCAATCCCTACCCTGCAAAAAGCAAAAAATATAACATAGTGACCACGATTCTGTGTAAAAGTGGGAGAAATTATTAACAAAATAAAGGTGGTCAGTATCTTTTGAGAGCCCAAAAACCAAACCCCTCTTCCTAAATAAGGCTAAAGCCAAAATAGAATTTACTTATACGGTAGTAAAAATTATTAGGCCATATACCCAGGATGTTTTTATGCAAGCCTGTTCAAATTCTAAAATATTAAATGCCACTTCACTGGCTAATCCAAACCTCGGAAATTATAGCCGGGGGCCCCCGGCTCACTTGCCCGTTTTGCCGGGGCGCATTTTTTTGCCGGATTTTGTTGCGTTTAGACGTTTATTTTTCTCAGCAGGGGGCTTTGAGCCGGGGGGGGGTACCGAAAATTCCGCCCCCCGCTTTGGATTAGCCAGCTTCAGAGAACGCCACCTAGCGCGACAATCCAGAAAGAACCGACGGCGGAAGAAAAGAACGTCGAACAATCAACAGCGACAAATCAGTGTACAATGGAAGAATCAAGAAAAACAACTCAAGAACCAGACCCAAGCACAATCGAGCGAGAAAGCCAAGAGCAACAGCACGACAAAAGAAGCTTACAAGAAACGTACGCCGAAACGTTTCAAGAAGAAGCGAGCACCGACCAATTGTTTGCAACAACGGAAGACCGATAAAAAGAAATTCAGAAAGCGATGCAAATACTGCAGCAACTAAAAGAAAAGCAGTTACAATTCATAAAGAAGCACGTGATCCTGACTAAAGAACTTCAACAAATATGTCAAAGCTTCGATCAAGACGAACCAGAGATTTCATTGGCACAACCGAGGAAATAGTCGTAAAGTACCGACGAGGATGAAGGAATCGAAATGCGACAGAACAATGAAAGTCAACGAGTCAACGTTCCTTCAACCGAGTCAAGTATGTATGGCGCTGAACAATGACAAAAAATCGGAGTAAATACATCCCATAAAAATCACGGTCAACGACCAAGAAATCGGTGCAAAAAGAAGTACAGTAAAAATCCACTAAGTGCACGAGCAACAACAGCAACGGAGCACTAATGAACCAATAATCGGTAATTACCAAATACGAATCTTTGCCAATCAAGAAATGATCGGTATAAGTCGAATACAGTTCGCTGCAAACAAACGACCAACCGGTGCAATCCAAATGCGACACAATCAAAACCGAGACCAATCCGACGGAAACGGTAATCAATTCTGTGCAAATAACGATTAATTCGGTGCAAAGAATGATCGCCCCGGCGCAAGCCAAATGCAAATCAATACAAATCGAGAGCAAGGCGATGCAAACGACGATTTATTCTGTGCAAATCAAAACGAATTCGACGCAAACCCAGCACGATTTAACACAAACCGAGGTCAGTACGGTGCAAGTTACGATCCACTCGGTACAAATCAAATCTGAACCAATGCAATTCAAACGCGACCGAGTGAAAACCGATGCCAAGTTGATGCAAATGGAGACCAATTCGGCGCAAATCAAGACCAAATCGGTACAAATCGAATGCGATTTAACTTAAACCGAAAACAACCCGATGCAAACTGCGATCATTTCGGTGCAACTACACAACGGTTCGGTGCCAAATCAATGCGATATAATGAAAACCGAGACCAAGTCGAGGCCAGCTGCTATCAATTCGGTGCAAAGAAAATCCAACTCGGTGCAATCCAAACACGATTCAACCCGAAACAAACTACGATCAAACTGGTCCAAGTAAAGAACTAAACGGTGCAAATCAAAGCCGACTCAACGTAAACGGCAACCAAGCCGATACAAATTATGATCAACATTGGATGCAATTCAGATGCAATCCAATGCAAACCCTGAACAATTCGGTGCAAACTGCAATGAATTCAATGCAAACCAACATCGATTGGACACGAACCAAATGCGACACAACACAAACCGAGGCCAAGTTGACATGAACCACGAACGATTTGGCCCGAATCAAGACAATTCGGTGTAATTAAAAACCGATCAAACGCAAATAAAGAACGAACCAGTGCAAGTCAAAGCACAAATGGATACAACTGAATGCAAACACCGTATCTGACGACGAATTGTACGTCGTTTCAAACTGACGCGTTTCAAACAAGGAGCACATGGAACCAAGCGCAAACCATAGCAACCGGTGCAATATAAAACGATGCGTACGGATACTACTGTGCAACACCATCGGTCCCACATACAACCAAGTCCCCCTTGCGGTAAGCAGTTCGATTATCAATCTCAGGGTACCGTTAGCAACGACAACGTCGTATATACATGGCTAGTCCAAACTCCGGAAATTATAGCCGGCCCGCCTGAGGGGGGTCACGGATTTTGCCGGGGGGCCAATTTTTTTGGCGGATTTTGTCGCGTTTAGACGTTTATTTTTCTTAACATGATGCTTTGAGCCGAATGTGGGGTACCCGAATTTTTGTCGGGGGGTACCTCCACTTTTCCAAGGGCAGCCGAAAATGTCGCCCCCGCCCTCCCACGTTGCACTAGCCAGTATGCGCAGTTGCGCAAACCGCCACAAACAACGGCGACAAGGAGTCAAATCAGTGCTCTGATGACGATGAACCAACAGTTGATCGAAGCATTGATCAAGGTGGCAACCAAAGAAACTCCGCAAGTACCGAATACAATGCAACAATCGATTGGTGAAGCAATCATGGGCAAGATGGAGAACGAGGTTCTGCAATCGTATAAAGGCAATACAGATTTCGAGAACTTCCGAAAAGAACTCGAAAAGGCGTTGCCCTAAGACGGAATCGATGACGAAGAAGAGAAGTTGCGAGGCTTGAAAGCAAAGATGAACGGAAAAGCGGAATATTTGGAAGTTCTGACGCTTTAAAAGGCCAAAGAACTCAGCAACTACAACGAATTAGTGAAGCAGTTCAAAGAAAGATTCGATGTGCCAAAGACATTGACGAATTACATGAACAAGTTGCAAAGTCTACGGCAAGTGGGAACGGTCAAAGACTTCGTAGATGGCTTACGAGTGTACGCAGCACGACACCAGACAGTGAAAGGCATACCCGAATCGATCGTTGAAGAAGTCTTCAAGTCCGCGCTGATCACTGGGTTAAAGAACGACACCCGAAACCCGTTATGCGTGACAAAAGAAGAAAATTTCGCAACACTGACGCAGAAAGCCGAAGCGATGGAAAACATCGACCAACAAATGACCTAAGGACAACAAAGTACAAGCGAGCAAAGACCAAGAAATCGGGAAATCCAATCGACTCGAACGAGTCAACCGAGTGCAAACCAAACGAGACCGAATTCTGGCCAACAAACATGGCG